>JAXIVJ010001930.1:0-7500 GCA_036785665.1 Chirona hameri | reverse complement strand
TTGTGGTTAAGTGCTGCATTAGACTTAGTGGTTGAAAGCTAAGAGCGGGTAATGATTGGTCACGATAATATTACGAGTTTCACTTTTGAATGGAATTTCCAACAGTATCAGAACACATGCCGTTTTGTGTGTTAAATCCAGGGATTGCCCATAGATGGAACACTTTACAATGAATATCAAAGTCTTTGTCAATACGGACATCGGGTAGCCTTCTGGAAAATACAATAAATGACCCGGCTTCCTGTCATTACGATAATCGGTTTGATTGTTACTCAACCTCGCGGGTTGATGAATCCGAATCAACCAACCAAGTAAAGTATCGATAAGTACTCACGTAGACGGTCTCGTAGTAAGGCTCCTGGACCTTCTTGGTGTTGTACTTGGTCTGGTACTCGGTCTGAGTCTCGGTGTGGTACTCGGGCTTCTTGACGTACTCGGTGACGGTGTCGGTGTAGTAGTTGGTCTTGGTGGCGTACTTGGTGATGTGCTTGGTGACGGTGTGGTGGTCCATGTAGTTGTGCGTGTGCCACACGTACTCGGTGTTGGTGTAGTCGGGGTGCTTCTCCACTAGTCCCTTGGTCTTGTACACCACCTGGGTCTCGGTGATGAGCTTGTACGGCAGGGTCTTGATGATCTCCTTCCACTCGGTCACGGTGGTCGGCCAGTACAGGGTCTCAGTGACGTACTGGTACATGGTGTACGGGATCACCTGGTTCTGGGTGGCCCACTGGGTCTTGTACTGGGTCATCTTGCCCCAGGTGGTCTTGAAGTGGGTCTTGTCGTAGCAGACGGGCTTCTCCACGGGGGGAGGACCGTAGGCGGGCGCAGGAGCACCATAGCTGGGGGCGGGAGCGCCGTAGACGGGCGCCGGCGCGCCGTAGGTCGGAGCCGGGGGACCGTAGCTCGGAGCCGGGGCTCCGTACGACGGGGAGAGGGCCGGGGCGCCGTACCCAGCGCGCACGGCAGGCCGACGGTTGCGGCGCGCCTCCGGCTTGGCCTCCGGCTTAGGGTCGGGTTCACCGCTGGCCACCCACACCGCCACCACCGCCAGGAAAAGAGCCTTCCGCAACATTCTGATTTCTGAGGGAGAAGAGAGACACTGTCAGAGGGGTGCAGTGAGCCAGGGAAGGCTGGCAGCAGCAGGGCGCAGCCGGGCTGACGCAAGGGCGCAGCCGGGCTGACGCAAGGGCGGATCTAGCCGGCTGTTTAGGGGGTGCAGTGAGCCAGGGAAGGCTGGCAGCAGCAGGGCGCAGCCGGGCTGACGCAAGGGCGCAGCCGGGCTGACGCAAGGGCGGATCTAGCCGGCTGTTTAGGGGGTGCAGTGAGCCAGGGAAGGCTGGCAGCAGCAGGGTACAGCCGGGCTGACGGAAGGACGGATCCAGCCGGCTGTTTGGGGGCGGGGAGGGGGGGGGGGGGACAGTGGGCCAGGGAAGGCTGGCAGCAGCAGGGTGCAATCGGGGTGACGCAAGGGCGGACCCAGCCAGCTGTTTAGGGGGGTGCAGTGGGCCAGGGAAGGCTGGCAGCAGCAGGGTGCAGCCGGACTGACGCAAGGGCGGATCCAGCCGGCTGTTTGGGGGCGGGGAGGGGGGGGGGGCAGTGGGCCAGGGAAGGCTGGCAGCAGCAGGGTGCAGTCGGGCTGACGCAAGGGGCGGACCCCGCCGGCTGTGGGGGGGGGGGGGGGGGGCAGTGAGCCAGGGAAGGCTGGCAGCAGCAGCAGGGCGCAGCCGGGCTGACGCAAGAGCGGATCCAGCCGCCTGTTGTTTTTTTTTGGGGGGGGGGGCAAACCGTTTTTGGCAGAACTTACCTGATGTGTTCCATTATGAGAACATCACCGTTAAAACACGTGCTCTACGTGTGTTCTCCGCTGATCACTTACTGGGTTAGAACACGTTCATTCCGTGTTCGGCATTCTGACAGACAGAGTGTTCGATCCGTCACAGCTGAAGTTCGGCACTCTCGGTGTCCCGCACGCGTCACGAGCCCACTGTCAGAGGCACCTGTCCCGATAATATCGCTCACTGACAGCAGCCTTTACAATTCAATGAGCCCGCTGCATGAGAGGGCTACCAAAACAGTCAACTACGCCATAATCCTGCCAACTAATGTAATAGGAAATCATAGATCGCTTTGATATTCTTACCTCTTAAATATCGCATTCACTTAGAATACATTAACAACTTTGTGTTGAGTATAAGTCATGAACTCAAAATGTAGCATGTAGGAGAATGAGTTTCTTACAAACTTTTGTTTTAATTTAACACGTCACTTAACTTAACCCCCACCCCGCTGGGGTCGGCAGCCGAACGCGCCCCGCTTGGGGGGGAATATTACTCCCCCTCGTATCTTCCGAACCAAATACCGCAACAGGACGCGCAAGGCGGACATCGAAAGCTCTCAAGGACGCAAATATAATGCATACCCTAAATAATTCAAATAAGGTCACATGTCATGTCACGATCAGGTCAAAGGTCAAACTTGAGGTATTTTAGTTTTTGAGCCATACTTTCCATCCAAAGCCTTAGATTGCGACTATTATCGCACAATGTGCTCTTAAAGGTATAATACATTTCCCGTATAAGCCGAAAGTGAAATTGTAAGCAAATGTCAAGGTCAAGGGCAGATCACAAGAGGTCACAGGTCTACGAAAGCCATGCGACACATGTTTGTGTGTTACTTTAAACGTAGAATTCGATAGTGTCGGCCATTTTCATAACCTGACCCCACATAATTACCCTCAGGTCAAGGTCAGGTCACAATAAGGTCAAAATTTGAAATTGATTAATATAAATACAAAAGACATGTTTCTAGACCAGCTTTGTCTCATAAATACAGCGGCGGTATTTTTTTGTCTGTATCTTATCAATAAAAGCCAAACAAACTGAAATTAAAAAATACGTCATAAGTTACTTATACTTAGAGAGCCATTAAGTCAGTCAAAATAAAGATATTGCTTGGAAATTTGGTTTGAGTATCGTCCATACTTGGTTCTCTAACATATATTCCGGTTTGTTGAATATCTTTTCAAACACAAATATTTTGAGGAAATTTTCCCCCAAAAAAAGTTTTTTGAATTTTTGGGGATCGAAAACCCAAAATTTCGTAAATCCGAGACAGTTATCTTGAAGACAAAGTTATTTCATTCCTTTAAACGTTTTTCATTTGCAATTTGCATTAAAACTAGATTTTCTACGCAATTTCAAACATTTATCGATTTTCCACCAAAAAAGGCATGACATGACGTCATTAAAAAGTTATTATCTTCCAAAGTACTAACTCAATTTCAGTGACATTTTGGGAGAAGACGTAAATTTGATGCATAATAAGGTACATAACGTTTAACTTCCGCATCCTCCATAGTTTTCAAGTTATTGAGAAAATCCTGGAGGGGGGTAAAATTTACCCACCAACAGGGCGCGGGCTAAAAGCAACCATTTTGAGCTTGTTCCTTTGTGTTCCCACTTGTCATGTACCGAAATGGAACTGCCGCCTGTTGTGCTTGACTTATTCTATGATGCGGCTGTTTTGACGGTGACATGAATCTCTCAAACTAAAACACGTTTCTTCCATCTGTCCAGTGGTGCTAGAATTGTAAATGCTGAACATTAATAACGCCAGCATTAACTCTCTTGGAAGCGTTTATATCTTATAATCAATGCAAGTTTTTGTTGATTTCATGTTTATGCTGCTTAAACTTAAAGAATTACATTTTATAATATCAGTTACCACAATTTGTAAGGCACGTCTTTTACTGTCTACACTGACAGCGTGGTCGTAAATTTCCCCATTAGATCTGTCATGCTTAGGCACGGGGCGGAATACGTGCCTGATACGAGATAGGATTAGCATATTCTCGGTCAGATAGTCATAAGACCCTCGTTCATGAATTATTCGAATGTTTTAATCGATCAAATCCAGCAACCCGAATTCAAAACAGCCATGTGTGGGATATTGTGGACTTCTGATGGATTTGTTAGCTGAAAACATGCTTGTTAATGTGTTTTCTTATTTTAAAGCAACACCGTTGCATTTTCATTTAATGTGATGACTGACGATTTAAGACAATTTAAATTATATTTTTCCAAGGCTTGACTGCATTGCACCTTTCCTATTCCAACATTTCATAATTCCGTTAGATCAGTTTAATTATTTAGCGCATTAGCGTTAGTCATTTAATCACTTTGAAGCGCATACTTCTTAAAATAGCATTCAAGCTTC
Source organism: Chirona hameri (assembly GCA_036785665.1). Classification (NCBI taxonomy): domain Eukaryota; kingdom Metazoa; phylum Arthropoda; class Thecostraca; order Balanomorpha; family Balanidae; genus Chirona; species Chirona hameri. The sequence continues at coordinate 3,285 of JAXIVJ010001930.1, read as the reverse complement.
CTTGGCATCTTGCCAAACACAGTGCTCATTCGGAGCCGGATGCGGCCGGGGCGGTCTGTCAGACCTGCCTCTGACTTCCATGGCCCACTTGACTGCTTTGATGGTAGCAAAGTGTCCGAGAGTCGTTCGTAGCACTTTTCCGACCAACTGCTCCAAAGTTCGGTTTCCGCATTGATCGCCACGAGCCACGACCACCACGACACCGTCTTCGTTTGAAGTCCGCTCGCGCTGCGGCCGCTGCCACGTGCGGCGGGGCCGGCGCGCCGAGTCGCTCTCGGCTCACCACGTGCCTCGCACTCTTCCAAGTCTGCCCCCGGTCCGGGGCGAGGCAGCGCACACCACACAGCACACAGCTCGGAGCACGTACCTGAGGTGTGTCGAGCTCCGATGCTCAGCAGCAAATGCGATGCCCATGCTTCGGTCGCTTTCATTTTATACGACCATCATCGGAGCGCGGGCAGGGCAGCTCACTCTCCCTTTCCAGTGGCGACCGGCCGGGCGGCGCGCCGCCGCCGCCGCCGGCAGCTGTCGGTTCTAGAACGACAGTCCATGGAGCATCGACGCTACTCAGAGGGAGCTTCCTTGGGGATGAGCTAGTTTAGGTGAGGTGGGTGTTGTATATGGAGTCTGGGGTGCTGTTGGTGCTGAAGAGGAGCAGACAGATGCAGTGTTATACTATTCAAGGTCACCGCGGGCAGCGACCGTGGGCGTTGACCCAGTGATCCAGAGAAGCCGGTTCGGCTGACACGGAGGAATGTACCGAAGGCTGTTGTTGATGTTACTGGCTGCTGTTAATGCTGTACACATAATTGGTTACGGTAATTAGGGTATTAGAGCCTTATTCGAATTATCACTAGGATTTGATCTCCTACACCTTATTCGCTTCTTATTTCAGCATTGTGTTGTTGCAAAGTTATTGATTGAATAGGTTGCCCCAAATAAATTGGCGCGTTAAATGTTTCACCTTTTTTCTTGAGGCACAAAACGCCATATTTACCCACTATGTAGTTAGATAAGTGTACCGCGTATTTGCCAGTTGCCACTGTATATTTCTTCTCTTGTGATGGAATTTTTTGACCAAACGAAATTATTTACGTTGTGTTAAGATGTCCTTAGATGTTAAGCCAGGAACAGTGACAAGCTTCAATTTAAAAAATATATATATGTTACTAAAATTATTGTTGCAATTGCACCTGTGAGGAACTACAATTACAATTGAAATATGTATTTATGCAATGACACGACATTTTGGCCTTATAAACACGTTGCATGTACCACTTAAAGGGAATGTTACACCTTTCCGAAAGTTGTCAAATATACGCTGGTTGTAGTCGAAAATATGAAGTAAGTGCTGCTGAAAACGATGGTGATATTCTTTTTTTCGAAAAGTCACTTAACTTTATGCAAATTATAGTTTTAAATTTGGGACGATGATGTCATTATTGGGCTATGGACCGCCGCTGATTGGCTGACAAAGTGGGATGGACTGAAAAAATGTCTGTCAGCCAATTAGCGGCGGCACTTATACCACATTTTGCAAATGGGAAATTAAATTGCTTGAAAACGGCCAAGTTTTGGGGAAAATAACCTTAAATTTTGGACATTTCAATAACGGCGAAAGATAATGGCTAGTCAGTTCAAAACCAATCCAAAGGTGAAACATTCCCTTTAAACAATTGAGCCTTAACGGTAAAAACGACTAGTCCATTAAATAACTAAACAGTCGCTTCGCAGGCTTGAACTCAGACACAGTCCGTTGATTTAAGCGCACTCAGGAACATGTATCTGAAAGTTATCAAACCATGTAAGACCACCACACATAAGGTAGCCGTTTCAGGTATAAGGTGACATAGCTAGAAACATAGTGACTCTTTCGACTCTCATAAAACAACACCTTCCTTCTGTCATTCTCAGTGAATCTATGTCTGTGGTTAGAGGCAGGTGGTAAGGAGAATGGCACTGGCTGTCGCCATTTACCTGCGGAGTGAGAGTCTTGTTAGGCTGCCTCATTAGGGGCCGATGCCATTAATATCTTAATGAGCGCACGAAAGATGTTCATTGTCCATAGATATGCGACATGCGCACGTCTTGTTATTTATTTTTTCTTCATAGTAATGCCAACCAAACTCTACTCCTTCAAAAACCGACGTCCGAACCTAGGGATCAGAATCAGAATCGGAACTAGAACTTTAATTCACGGGGCTTGGCTGCTTCGTGCCTGGTCGTAGGCGGCGCCGGGCGATCTTAACAGTTCAGCTGGAAACCAGTCCCCCGTCGAGCTCCAGAATGAATCTGCTCCTCATCTCGTTTACGCTGATAGATTAAGTCACCTTTTCGTTCGGCCGTACATGCGATGATGAAGTTCGGGTTGTTCATCAAGTGGAGTTTCAGATGAGATGCTGACGCTGCAGCGTCTTACTAAAGTGCAGCATGACATATCGGGCAGTATGATGGAGGTTTTCGCTCAAACCTATGGAATGCAACGTAAGGACAACTTGAAACTCTCGCCGCCCGGTCAGTGAATTCAGTGAGTACTACTAAACCGGATACGCGAACAAATCGTGATATGTAGCTATATATTAACTAGGACATAAAGCTGACAATACGTCCAATCCTGTTACTCGCGATGGTAACTTCAACGTCTTCTCTGCCGACCGAAGGAAAAACGCACTTCCTTGTTGTAGGGTTTTCAGTATGACTGGAAAACTGATGTATGTCGTTGGCCATTCAACTAATTGATACACATACACGTTAAAATTAGCATTTGCTCAATTTGCCAAACTTAATTTAACACAAAGCAGCTGACTCATTGAAAGACGAGAGCAGTTAATTTTGTTCCTGCCCCCCCCCCCACCCCAAAAAAACTCCCGAGAATGTGTTGCTTTCTTTTTTGGCTTTAACACGGCATTTATGCAAATATTTGAACTTGGCGCCCTGTGACAATGATAAAAGTGTTTCACGTGAAGGATCGGGCTAATAACGACACACACACACACACACACACACACACACACACACACACACACACACACACACACACACACACACACACACACACACACACACACACACACACACACACACACACACACACACACACACACACACACACACACACACACACACACACACACACACACACACACACACAAACACACACATACACACATACACGCACACACACACACACACACACACACACACACACACACACACACACACACACACACACACACACACATACACCTGCACACACACGCACACACACACACACACACACACACA
>JAXIVJ010001929.1:47500-120000 GCA_036785665.1 Chirona hameri | reverse complement strand
GTACAGGTGTACACTAATACAGGTAAGAAATAAATGCCTCTTGTTGGGATGGCTGAGGCATAATAACCTAAAACCAACATGTTTTCTGAAAAGTAATAAGTTAATCTTTCCTATTAAGTATATCACGTAGTGCTTTAGCAAGGAGCATTGAAAATAATTAAGTAAGTTTTTGTTCGACCTTCTCCTTGAAATGACTGTCTAAATATTAAAAATGAAACAATTATTTACATGTGCATTCGGGTACAACCCATCATCAGATGTATTGATTAAAACATGACACTCAATTACAGGATCAAAACATTTCGATAGCTCATGAAGTTCGATTATCTTATCCTCGTATACAGACGGTCAAACTATAACGCCACTCGTCGATCCAAACAAGTAACAAGACATATAAGCAATAAGCATATCGCCAACTACTAATCGTTTCGTTCTAATCGTGGCTACCTGTTCCAATCAATCGCGATCACCATCAGTCAAAAAGGTCAGCCATCACAAAACTAATCAATGTCGCACAATATGACAAACACGCATGCTCATAACACACATCTATCCTGACATAAGACGCCACGATGACATGTGTTCGTTCAAAACTGGCTTCTTGTCCCTGATCATGATAGATTCAGCGATTTTCCTATCTGGATGGTCTCTAGTTTTCATCAAAATTATAATTATCTCTAGAAATTAGAAACTCTAGAAATTATAATTTTGATGAAAACTAGAGACCATCCAGATAGGAAAATCGCTGAATCTATCATGATCAGGGACAAGAAGCCAGTTTTGAACGAACACATGTCATCGTGGCGTCTTATGTCAGGATAGATGTGTGTTATGAGCATGCGTGTTTGTCATATTGTGCGACATTGATTAGTTTTGTGATGGCCGACCTTTTTGACTGATGGTGATCGCGATTGATTGGAACAGGTAGCCACGATTAGAACGAAACGATTAGTAGTTGGCGATATGTTTATTGCTTATATGTCTTGTTACTAGTTTGGATCGACGAGTGGCGTTATAGTTTGACTGTCTGTATACGAGGATAACATAATCGAACTTCACGAGCTATCAAAATGTTTTGATCCTGTAATTGAGTGTCATGTTTTAATAAGTACATCTGATGATGGGTTGTACCCAAATGCACATGTAAATAATTGTTCCATTTGTAATATTTAGATAGTCATTTCAAGGAGAAGGTCGAACAAAAACTTACTTAATTATTTCCTATTAAAGGGAGTGTGCCTACTGTTTTGGAATGTCAAAAATATTTTTCATACGGTAAGTAGCTGTTGGTTTGATTGTTGTATATGATGAAATTCACATCTGGAGCCCCTTTAGTTGAATTTTCACTTATATTGTTTTTTGTTTATTTTTGTTTCGATATCTATAAAGCGATCGCCACTATGGTGATGTTATGTAAAACGACGCACATAAGACAATACAATTACGGTCACATCATGCAAGATAGAAAGACAAGTTTTGCACAGCACGTTCTTGCCACTAGTGAACAAATTATGTGCAAATTAAAAAAAAATATTAAAAAAATGTGCAAATTTCGTAGCTCTAAATCGATATCTTCTTAAAAAAATGGCCATCATCGGAAAAAAAATGATGGCCGTCCAGTTTCTGTTCGACTGCTGCTATCAGCGTGCACGAGCTGCTTTGTTGAATTGCTATTGGCCGGCGCTAACAATATGCTAGCAGTTTAATCGATAGTTGCAGTGCTTCTAGTAGCGGAAGCCCTCTGGAGTCTACCCGATAACTTTTTGCTCCCAAGCAAATTCCTGGAGTCTTTGAATATCTCAGCAACTAGGGCGAATCTGGAGAAATGAAGTATTGGTTCAATTCAGAAAATTGTGTTCTATAGACCAGTGTCAATAACCCCAACTAAGCGATGTGAGTAGGCACACTCCCTTTAAGTGGTCAAAGTAATTTATTATATGGTACATACACGAATATCTCCTTTGGAAATTACCGAAAAAAATGCATAATTTGAATAGTGTCCAGGCTACAACATGGAAACTAAATATTTTGTTTGTGGAAGATAGACTGTAAGATTTTCTTATGGATGACGAGGGAGTTCATGCTACGTCATCTGGTATAATCATTACATGATCTGTTGGCTGTTGCACATAAGACTAGCAATAGCCCCTCAAAGTTACCCTCATTTCCGGGATGAAGTTCCGTGGGAGACTGCCAGGAATCAAATGTTTTAACAGCACTGACTTTTTGACTCTTTGAGACGACGAATCTGACGCAACAAATCGCGCAGCGTATTCACGGTATATCCATTGATCTCTATTATAACTAGATGGCCGAATACTGCGCTCAGGCCGTTCCTGACAGCAATTCACTAGCGAGGCAAAAATGTGCTTCTTTTTCTAAAGTTAACACTAAACCCTACGACGAAATTTGTAGTGTCTTGGAACTAAGGGCATCTTCGGTATTTCTGTGCAAGATATTTGATATTTTAAAACAATTTTGTAATGAGAATAAGACAGGCTATCTATTGAATGCAAAAGTAAGACATGTTATCCAGTTTTTCAGCTGATAAGTGGTGCTGAAGTGGAGGTGTGCGAAGCGGCGCGTTTTTTGTCTCTAAATTTCGCACCATTTCGCATAAAATAGTTGAGTTTTCAGTAATTTGATTGGGGCACCAGGGCATTGGTGCCCCGCCTCCCCCTCCTGGATTCAAGGGGGAAAGTGCCCGGTGCCCCCCCCCTGTTTCACCGCCTATGGATGCGAATCCCGACTCCCTCAGGGCGACCTCAGGCGGCCGGAGTGCCCCCCTCCGGCGGCCAGAGGGCCCCCTCAGGCTGTCAGAGTGCCCCCTAAGGCTGTCAGAGTGCCCCCTCAGGCGGCTAGAGTGCCCCCTCAAGCGGTCAGAGTGCCCCTCAGGCGGTCAGAGTGCCCCTCAGGCGGTCAGAGTGCCCCTCAGGCGGTCAGAGTGCCCCCTCAGGCGACCAGAGTGCCCCCTCAGGCGACTAGAGTGCCCCCCTCAGGCGACTGGAGTGGCCCCTCAGGCGACTAGAGTGCCCCCTCAGGCGACTAGAGTGCCCCCTCAGGCGACTAGAGTGCCCCCTCAGGCGGTCAGAGTGCCCCCTCAGGGCGGTCAGAGGGCCCCCTCATGTGGCCAGAGTGCCCTCAGACGGTCAGAGTGCCCCCCTCAGGCGGCCAGAGTGTCCCCTCAGGCGGTCAGAGTGCCCCCTCAGGCGGTCAGAGTGCCCCCTCAGGCGACTAGAGTGCCCCCTCAGGCGGTCAGAGTGCCCCCTCGGGTGGTCAGAGTGCCCCCTCAGGCGGTCAGAAGGCCCCCCTCAGGCGGCCAAAGGGCCCCCTCAGGCGGCCAGAGGGACCCTTAAGGCGGACATAGTGCCCCTTTAGGCGGCCAGAGTGCCCCCTCAGGCGGTCAGAGTGCCCCTCATTCGAGGCTCAAGGGGGGGGGGGGGCATGGCCCCCTGCCCCCCCCTCTGGATCCGCCACTGGCGCGTGCCGCGTGAGGGATGTGCAAAGTATTTTGTTCCAAAACACTTTGCACACGCGGCACGCGCCACGCGCAGTGGTAGTCGCTCACGTGAGTCGGCACTGGTCTCAAACAGGGTAGGGTGGTTGGGGCTACTCAGCAAAGAAGTCTGCTTGTCAATCGGACGTGCGGTTGCAGAGATATGAGCTTCTCCAAAAGCTGGCGGGCATGGTATGCCGATTTACAATATACACTACACAAGGAAATGGGCGGGGCCGTTCGACCCGGTTTGACTGTTTTGCGGTCTGCACGCTTTCGTTTGTTAGATAATTCCTTCTTGGATATTTTTTTCGAAGCAATAATTTTGCCAGCATTCTTCGCCTAAAACCGCATTGCATCTAACGAAACCATTTCAAATGTCAAGGATCGGCTCATTTTTTATATTTTAGGCCTTATTTTTTAGAGAATTTAACATGGGGGGGGGGGGGGGCAATGGGCGGTCGGACGCTTTTACCTCGTTACAGATGGCGCTAGTGTCGCCCGGCGGGAACGGGCAGCGAGCGGCCGGCCGTACGACAGTCGGCTGTCTAGTTATATTATAGGTCAATGGGTATATCACTGACATCAATATAAACCAGCGTCAAACTAGTTTCATACTAATATAAAACTGCAGTTTGATATTTTCGTTTTCGTTGACACCATAGATGACGCCATATAAATCACCATACAGATAGATCTCAACGCGCTGATTACGAAAATCATAATAGCTAAGGGGTACATCGAACCGTTTTTGAGTTATACCAATTTTACAATTTCGAGAAATTTTGGGTGACACCATAATCACGCTGAAAATAACCATACAGATAGATCTCACCGCGCTGATTACGAAAATTATAATAGCTAAGAGGTACATTAAACCGTTTTTGAGTTATACCAATTTCAAAATTTCCAGAATTTTGGGTAACTCCATAGATCACGCTCAAAATCACCATACAGATAGATCTCGCCGCGCTAATAACGAAAATCATAATAGCTAAGAGGTACATCAAACCGTTTTTTTTAGTTATATCAATTTCAAAATTTCTAAAATTTTGGGTGACACCATAGATCACGCTGCAAATCACTTTACAGATAGATCTCGACACACTGATTACTAAATCATAATAGCTAAGAGGCACATCAAACCGTTTTTGAATTATTCTAATTTCAAAATTTAGATTTTTTTTTTAACTGCAGTTTCATATTTTAGTTTTTATTTCCATCATACATCACGTTGAAAACGTGCACACAAATATATTTCGACAACCTGAGCCAAAAAAATAAACATTTTCAGCGTGATCTATGGTGTCACCTAAAATTTTCGAAATTATGGAATTGGTATTACTCAAAAACAGCTTGATGTACCTCTTAGCTATTATGATTTTCGTAATAAGTGTGTCGAGATCTATATGTAAAGTGATTTTCAGCGTGATCTATGGTGTCACCCAAAATTGTAAAATTTTGAAATTGGTATAACTGAAAAACGGTTTGATGTACCTCTTAGCTATTGTGATTTTCGTAATCATCGCGGCGAGATCTATATGTATGGTGATTTTCAGCGTGATCTATGGTGTCACCCAAAATTTTAGACATTTTGAAATTGGTATAACTGAAAACGGTTTGATATACCTCTTAGCTATTCTAATTTTCGTAATCAGCGCGGCGAGATCTATCTGTATTGCGATTTCCAGCGTGATCTATGGTGTCACCCAAAATTTTCGACATTGTGAAATTTGTATAATTCAAAAACGGTTTGATGTACCTCTTAGTTTTTATGATTTTAGTAATCAGCGCGGCGAGATCTCGCCGAAAATTTTGTAACTGTATGGTGATTTTCAGCGTGATCTATGGTGTCACCCAAAATTTATAGATTTTTTGTTTGTTATTGGTATAACTCAAAAACTGTTTGATGTACCTCTTAGCTATTAAGATTTTCGTAATCAGCGCGATAATATCTATCTGTGTGGTGTTTTTCAGCGTGATCTATGGTGTCACCCAAATTTTTTGAAAATTTGAAATTGGTATAACTCAAAAACGGTTTGATGTATCTCTTTGCTATTGTGATTTTCGTAATCAGCGCGGGGAGATCTATCTGTATGGTGATTTTCAACGTGTGCTATGGTGTCACCCAAAATTTTCGAAATTTTGACATTTGTATAATTTAAAATCGGCTTGATGTACCTCTTAGCTATTATGATTTTCGTAATCAGCGCGGCGAGATCTATCTGTATGGTGATTTTGAACGTGATATATGGTGTCACTCAAAATTGTCGAAATTTTGAAATAGGTATAACTCAAAAACGGGTTAGTGTACTTCTTAGCTATTATGATTTTCGTAATCAGCGCGGAGAGATCTATCTGTATGGTGATTTTCAGCGTGATCTATGGTGTCAATATTTTGTCTTAGTTTTGTTGTTAACCCGCGCACTGCAGGGGGTTGATTTCCGCCCCCCCCTCTCAGGTTTTTCAAAGATAGCGAAAAAACGGCGGCGCGCAGCGCCGCCGGGTTTTGATACACCTGTTAGGACATCAATTGCGCACACTTTGAAAACAAATATGATCGGGTCATCTCAGGTCAGGTCACCAGACCAGGTCAAGTGACCCCACCACCAAAAATGTTTGCAGTTGTGCCAAAGCCAGAGTTTTTCACCGATCAGGTTGAAACTTACAGGATGTCATGAGGGCATCAGTACTTACAATTCGTATAACTCGGAATTTTGATATCGGTGACCTAAGGTCAGGTTAATTTCGTAACCTCCCCATAATAAGTCAATGGGGAAATATACAAATGCTTCCTATTTCAAGGATATGCATGGTACTAGTCAAATTACTTCTGGATCATGTTATCATAGGATATTCTTGATGATCCAAGTTTAAGTTTTGTTCAGTGACCCCTATTGGGTCATTTGAGGTCATGCGAGGTCACCATCACTTTTTTTGTCAATAACTCTCGACATAATGAAGATAGAGAAGCAAAACAGACATCAATGTCTTTGTCTCGTCGAGACACGTCTTCTCATATGCAACATGCCCTACTTGGGTCACCACTTGACCCTGACCTTAGGTCAAATTGTTAAGTTGACTTAACAAGGTCACCATATATATCATTCAAAGCGCCTTGACAAGATAAACACAATGGCGTAAACAGTTTTCCGTTATCTGTATTAAGTAAAAAGTTAATAGCAAAAACGATTTAGCAAAAAAACTGATTTTTTTCTTTTTGACCTCTGGAGCCTCAAATATTGACCTGAGATCAAATCTGAGACACCTTAGCGATTACAAATTTCACTGGCTGGCGTTTGCTTTTTACCGTTTGTTTCTAACTATCATCGTTTCTGAGATATATGGGAATTTCTGGAGCGATGTCCTAAAACAGGAAGAAAACTGGAAAATTTGACCTTTGATGACCTCTGGTGACCTCAATTTTGACCTGACTTAAAAAAACACTGAAATACTTTCGATAGAACATGTATGAAGCTATCACATGCCTTTTTCCGCTTCTCGCTACGTTGCGTAGTTTTCGAGATCTCAGGGGGGGGGGGGGCGGAAATCAACCCCCCTGCAGTCCGTGTTCGGCGCAAAGCCCCTGCAGTGCGCGGGTTAATATGTATAACTCAAAAACGGTTAAGCTTAGATATGGTGATTTTTGGACTCAGCTTATCAAAATGTATTTGTGTGCAAGTGTACGGTTAAGTGTACCTCTTAGATATGGTGATTATGGGACTCATATTGTCAAAATGTATTTGTGTGCACGTTTTCAACGTGATCTATGGTGTACATAAAAACTAAAATATGCAACTGGAGTTTTAAATACAAAGTTTCGAAATTTTGAAATTAGTATAACTCAAAAACAGTTTGATGTACCTCTTATCTATTATGATTTTCGTAATCAGCGCGTCGAAATATATTTGTGTGGTGCTTTTCAGCGTGATCTATGGTGTCACGCAAAATTTGCGATTTTTTGTAATTGGTATTACTAAAAAACGGTTTGATGTACCTCTTAATTATTATGATTTTCGTAATCAGCGCGGCGAGATCTATCTTATGTTGATTTTCAGCGTGATCTATGGTATCACACAAAATTTCTCGAAATTTTGAAATTGGTATAACTAAAAAATGGTTTGATATACCTCTTAGTTATGATTTTCGTAATCAGCGCGTCAAGATCTATATGTATATGATTTTCAGCGTGATCTATGGTGTCAATACTGTATCTTAGTTTGGTTATTAACATGTACAACTCAAAAACGGTTACGTGTACCTCTTAGATATGTTGATTTTTGGCTCAGCTTGTGGAAATGTATTTGTGTGCACGTTTTCAACGTGATCTATGTTGTAAATAAAAACGAAAATATGAAACTGCAGTATTAAATAAAAATGTTCGAAATTTTTAAATTAATATAACTCAAAAACGGTTTGGTGTATCTCTTAGCTTTTATGATTTTCATAATCAGCGTGGCGAGATCTATCTGTATGGTGATTTATAGCGTGAGCTATGGTGTCAACGAAAACGAAAATATCAAACTGCAGTTTTATATTAATATGAAACTAGTTTAATGTTGGTTCAATATAATACCTAGAGAGCCAACTCACGCGCCGCATACGCCGGTTCCCACACTGTGTGGTTGCGTCAGCCGTCTTGGGGGTGGGAGGGGGGGGGGGGGGGCAAAACATCGCGGGCGCCATAGGGACCAATGTATAAATGGCAAATCTGAACGGCGCCCTGACTGGGCTACGCTTGGAAAAAGTGGTGCGAAGTAGCATCATATTATTCGTTTGAGATTCTAGATTGAGCCCAAACGAATTATAAGGTTCCATCTGTTCATGGAATTTCTGGAGAGCAGCTGACATGATCACCATGGTTACCATGGCCTTATTTGGGGTGTAAAAAACACGTTATACCGTTCACTTTCCGTTGCAAATGCGATCAAAGCTTCATATACTTCATATACTAAGCTTAGATCGCATTTGCAACGGAAAGTGAACGGTATAACGTGGTTTTTACACTCCAAATAAGGTCATGGTAATCGATCATTTCAGCTGCTCTCCAAAAATTATATGACCAGGTGGAACCTTATAATTCGTTTTGGCTCAATCTAGAATCTCCAGCGAATATTATGATGCTACTTTGCACAACTTTTTCAAGCGTAGCCCATTCAGGGCGCTGTTCAAATTTGCCATTTATACATTGGTCCCTATGGCGCGCCGCGATGTTTTGCCCCCCAGGGCTGGTGAGTTAGTGGTGGCGCCACCACACAGTGTGGGAACGGCCGGACGGCACAAGATGGCTGTCTAGGTATTATATGGATGTCAGTGGGTATATACAAATTCTAGCGCGTATTTGGAACTGGAACACTTCGTTATCTTGATCTACGCCTGATCAGCTTCGGTAGGTAGTATTTGTATGTATATTGGTAGTATTTGTATGTAGACTGCCTAGAAGCAGTGGCGTAGCCAGGATTTCGCTCAGGGGGATCCGCGGCCAGACAAGGTCCCAAATGGCTCTCGAAAGGGCCCTAATTACTTGCAAAGGGCCCCTCATGGCTGATGCTCCGCAGTGTCTCTGCATAATCGACCACAACATCCGTCCAATTCATGGTGCATTAAAAAAGACCGGCCGTTAAATTATCTTGTGACGATTCAATACCCTTTTCACGTAACCCAGACAAATTCCTACGGCGCACACGTTGAATTGATTGAGACCCCCGAGGCCCTATAACCGAGACACCCGAGGCCCTATAACCGAGACACCCGAGGCCCTATAACCGAGACACCCGAGGCCCTATAACAGAGACACCCGAGGCCCTATAACCGAGACACCCGAGGCCCTATCACCGAGACACCCGAGGCCCTATAACCGAGACACCCGAGGCCCTATAACCGAGACACCCGAGGCCCTATAACCGAGACACCCGAGGCCCTATAACCGAGACACCCGAGGCCCTATAACCGAGACACCTGAGGCCCTATAACCGAGACACCCGAGGACCTATAACCGAGACACCCGAGGCCCTATAACCGAGACACCGGCCGCATCAGACAAATTGCACAAGACACCGGCCGCATCTGCGGCTCGGATCGCATCCCGTTTCTCCGCGCGGGGGCGCCCTAGCCAAATAGCGCAGTCGTTAGAGTATCGGACTTTTGATCTGGGTGACGTTGCTTGATGCGGGGTTCGAATCTCTTCCAAGTATTTTTTAAAAAATCGTGGTTTTCTATAGTGTGTTGCACGAATAGTTTGGTATGCCACGGTTACCCTGAACATTCTCGGAATGCAAATTGTACTCTTCCCGTGGGCCGGAGCTGTGTGCGCCCGGACCCCTCCTGCGTGGCTCAGACCTACGTGGGCCTGGACCTCCTGCTTGGGCCCGGGCCTCCTGCGTGGGCCCAGACCCTCCTACGTGGGCCCAGACCCCTCCTGCGTGGGCCCAGATCCCTCCTGCGTGGGCCCCGACCTGCATGGGCCTGAACCTCCTGAGTGGGCCCAGACTCTTTCTGCGTGGGCCCGAACCCCTCTTGCGTGGGCCCGGACCTCCTTCTTGGGCCCGGACCCCTCCTGTGTGGGCCCGGACCTGCGTGGTCCCGAAACTCTTGCGTGGGCCTGGACCTGCGTGGGCCCGGGCCTCCTACTTGGGCCTGGACCCCTCCTGCGTTGGCTTGGACCTCCTGCGTGGGCCCATACTCTCTCCGTTGGCCCGAAACCCTCTTGCGTGGGCCCGGGCCCCTACTTGGGCTCGGACCCCTCCTGTGTGGGCCCGGACCTGCGCGGGTCCGAAACCCTCTCGCGTGGGCCGGACCCCTCCTGTGTGAAACCGGATATGCCTGGGCCCGGGCCACTCCTGCGTGGTCTCGAAACTCTCTTGCGTGGGCCCGGGCCTTCTACTTGGGCCTGGACCCCTCCTGCGTGGGCCTGGACCTCCTGCGTGGGCCCAGACTCTCTCTGCGTGGGCCCGGGCCTCCTACTTGGGCCCGGACCCTCCTGTGTTGGCCTGGACCTGCGTGGGCCCGAAATCCTCTTGCGTGGGCCCGAACCTGCGTGGGCCGGACCCCCTCTTACGTGAAGCCGGATCTGCCCGGGCCTCCTGTGTGGGCCCTGATCCCTCCTGCGTGGGCCCAGACCTGCGTGGGCCCGAAACCCTCTTGCGTGGGCCCGGCCCTCCTACTTGGGTCTGGATCTCTCTTGTTTGGGCAGGAGGGGTCTAAAATCCTCGAGTTTGACATTGTTCAGAGTGCTTAATGTTTATCAAACGGTACCTAGGTAACCGCGTTAGTTCGGATGCCTACTAGAAGGCTCTTTCAGCACCGAGGCACCTCCTTTTAGGCCCCCTCCGGGGGCCCAAGCGTGCCGGCCCAAAGTGACCCTTTGAGGGTCAGGGGATCCTAGGATCCCTAGGATCCCCCTTGGCTACGCCCCTGATTCTAGGTATTATATTGTAAACAAAGAGACAAATGTTAGTGCAACAGTGAGCCACTCGGGCCCTTCGTGGTTGCACGTCCGGGATGATTATCGCGTAATTTGGAATGTAAACTTGCAATAGTCATTCAAGGGAATAGTTCGCCTTTAACATGGGGTTTTGGACTGAGATAGCAGATTTGTAGAGCAGATCTAAAAATGGGTTGTGGTGAAAGAATTACCTCCCTGCGTTAAGTAATTTCGACACAGGACTAGTGGGCCCGGTTTCATGTCCGCTGTTCCGGGCCACGATTGGGACATGAACGCTCGCCGCCAGAGGCAGGTACACTCTCTGGCACGTAGACTCTGATCACGACGCTTCGTTAATATCCGCTCAGCCGCCCGGGCGGCGCGGCGACCCCTTGTCAGAGATTGTACTTGGCGTCAGGCGGAGTCAGAACGCCAGCTGCTGTCGTACGATTTCTCGTGAAATGCAAAGAGAAACTTACTTCTTTCTCCACATATATCCATCAGTTGTCCAAACGAAAGTCATATTCGTAGTTTTGAGCTCAAGATGCACCGTATGGTTGAATTTCAAGACAACTTTCAAGGTAACCTATTCCCTTCAAAGGGAATAGTTCACCTTTAACCCTCGCCCGGGTAGGGGGGTGGATGCCACCCCCTCCCCCTCGTTTTTTTTCTCTGGAATAACTCGCGTAGTTTCCAACCGATTTCGATGGAACTTTCAGTACCCTACTTTTGAGAAATTTCCCACATACTCTGAAAATTTTATATTTCTAACACACATGACCCGTGACCTATGACCTGTTTCTCAAGGTCATGTCAGTCGCAACTGGCGTCCCGCAGTATCGATGCTTGTAACTTCTGCAGTTTTCGAGTGTTTGTTGTTCAGGAGCATATGCACAGGTGTTTCCAGGTGACAGTTGTGGTTTCCACTGAGATTGTGACCTCGATTGACCTTTTCAGAGGTCAACTGAGGTCATTGACCTCCGATGACCTCAGATTACTTTTTTGGGCTTCTGGTGGTTTCTAGGACATTTTGTGATGTCGATTTCGAATTTGGAATCATTTTACATAATTATATGTTCCACTGGGGTTCCACAGGTCAACCGAGATCACTGACCTCAAATGACCTGACATGACCTGACATGACTTTTTTTGGAATTTGGCAGTTTCTAGGACTTTTTGTGACGTTGATTTCAAATTTGGCACCCATTTAGCATAATTATATGCTCATTCGCGATTCTAGCTCGATTAAATTCAATTTATAAGCATTTACAATTTGGTTGAATTTTGGGTCATTGACATGACCTCAGAGGTCACCTAATGACCTAGAACCTTAAAATCGGGTATCAATGGCTTCCTCTCGTGACAAGCAACACACTCATTTTTTAATCGAAGCTCTAGTCCAATTATGGGCGAAACGCTAGGGGGGGGGGGGGGGGGGGGGGGTCCCCTCTGCACGGTCACGCACTGATCGGACGCTGAACGGGCGAGGGTTAAAGGGAATGTTTCACCTTTCTGAAAGTTGTCAAATATACGCTGGTTGTAGTCGAAAATATGAAGTAAGTGCTGCTGAAAACGATGGTGATATTTTTTCTCTCTCGAAAAGTCATACAAATTAAGTTTTTACAAATTAAGTTTTTTAAATTTGGGATGATGACGCCATTATTGAGCGACGTCATATCAGTGCGACAGTTGTGACAGCAGTTGCTATCTGTTTGGTTTCAGCTGTCTGAGTTGACCGCCGCTAATTGGCTGACAAAGTGGCAGTCAGGCAATCAGCGGCGGCACTAGCTTAGACCCCATTTTGCAAACTATAAATTAAATTGCTTAAAAACGGCTAAGTTTTGGGAAAAATGACCTTAGTATTTTCGACATTTCAATAGCGGCCAAAGATAATGTCTATCTCAGTTCAAAACCAATACAAGGTGAAACATTCCCTTTAACAGTGTTTTGAGGTATTTTACAGTGAGTTACTAATAATTACCTGACCATGATATTCTTATGTAATTATACACTGCAAAGTAGTGTTAAATATGTAAAACAGCAGTTGAAGTTCAAACTGTTCTAAAAAATGTATAACAATTGTGACAGCAGTTGCTGTTTGTTTTCAGCTGTCTGAGTTGGATGATCCCAGAAGCCCCACCATATCAGTATCAGAGCCTGATGCGGGCGCATCATACCAAGCACCGGTTGATTCGACGCAGCAGGTAGGCACAGTCGGTCTCATAGTGATCTTCCCTTGCCACCACGTGGCGCTACGGTCGCGATAGGCACAATCAAGGTGTTTCCCCACCGTATGTTGGTACCCATTGTGGCTGTCTGGCAGGTGCGTGACCTGGGGAGGGAGGGAGTGCGGGGCGTTGTCGGAATGGAATGCGCCGCGACCCAGGTGGTGGTCAGGGCCGTCTGTCTGTCTATTTTTTGCCCCCCCCCCTCCCCCTCCCGTTATTTTGCAATTACTCCTAAACAGACCCAGGTATCGTCACCAAACTTGCAGTACCTTCTCTCACATCAATTCTACACATGTTCGCAAAAGGAAAAATATGAGGCTATGATAGGTCAACCGGGAATGACGTCAGAGTGACGTCATGTTCTTCGGTTTGTGTTGCAAAATAATGGTTTGCGGAAAACGTTGTCAAAGGTACGATGTTTGAGATAAACTCAATTGTCTTAAATCAAATTACTGACAATATACCGGGCTATGAAACTGCTATCTCGGATTTTTTAGTTTGTTTTTATTCAAAATTTTGAGAAATCCAAATACATTTTTTTTCTCACAACATTTTCAAGAAAAATCAGAATTATCCAAAAACCGGAATATATGTGATATATGTGAATAGATGTGATATATGTGATTAAATAACAAACATTGACCACTTATCACAGCATTACTATGCATAAAAAACGCATTTCCATTTTTGCTTTTTACTTCTATTTATATGGAACAAATAGTGTTCTACGGTCATTTTACGCGTTCTAGACGAAAAAACCACATGTGTTGCACAACGCCTAATGACCGTAATCTGCAGTTTGACCTCGTGACCTCGGATGACCATGGCCTGACCCAAGGTCATAAACAGCTTATAAAGGTACTTAGAAGTCTCAGACACACGAATCATACCGATGTATCGACAGCTTATGCGTTTAATATCGCAATTTTGCGCGACAATTCCATCCATCGAGACCTTTTGACACGGTCAAACATTTTGTACTTGACCTGACCTGTGACGTCATCGGTGACCCCGAGGTCAACAATATTATGTTTCCCTCGATACATTTCCCAGGGCTATCGAATGCCGTTTGAATTTTTACATTCGGTCCAGTAGTACCGGAGATCCGAGGGAGGGGGGGGGAATAGCCCCCCCCCCCCAGTAAGTCGCGTTATGAAATATACCCCAGGAACTTGCGGGTTAAAGGGAGATAATCACCCTTTTCCACAAAAAGGAGTTAGCACCTGAAATCGATAGACGAGACCAAAATATGTTGTAAATTCATTACATTTTGCATATAACAATTCCTACCGATAGATATTTCAAGTCATAATTGATAAGCGTTCCACGCTTATAATCAGTAAGTACTCGGTAACGAATTCAGTAAATTAGCCTCCCTACGCATTGTTATTTATCATGAAGGTATGCAATATGTTTCCTGCACTCTATCTTTTGGGAATATGTGCCAAACTTTTATGAACAATCAACAATCATTTGAAAAAAGTGCATTGAAATTGTCAGTTTAACAGTGGCCTATTACCTTACTTATTTAGTGTCGGCGATTTGTGTATAAGTGCCCATTCAACAACGTTGAACAGATTGATGCAAAAGCGCCAGATGTTGCGCTTTCCAATAGTGGAGGGAAAATACGGATCATTAATTTTCCCAAACTTCCAACTTTGAATGAGGGAATAATTTTATTTTTAAATTTAGATCACATCATTTTAATACCATAACGATAGCCAAATAAATTGTTGCCAACAAAATCAAAATGTGATTATCTCCCTTTAATCATGCCACGTGTCATGTGCAATGCATGATTCTACACGAAAAAGCAGACAAATGCAGTGGGTCTCGCACTGATATTTTCGCATCACGCCGCCCCGTCCTTCACGCTCTACACACACCCGGGCGGATTTATATCCATTATCCCTCGCCCTACGGGGAAGGGGCTGACAGGCCCCTGAGGTTTTTCTTGAATAACTTTGTACACATGCGGCGCATCTTGCTGAAATTGTCGGTAGCTGAGTTTACAACAATTTTACGTATGCTGTAAAAATGTATTTGCAATTGGCTAAGTAGTTTGGGAGATAATCATGTTTTGATGACGTCATGTTGGTTAAAAAAAGAGAAATATTTGAAAAATAGTAGAAAACCGAGTTTTAAAGGAAATTGCAAACGCAATTCACCAAAGATACAAAATGACATTCTCTTTAAAATGGCAATCTCGGATTTGCAAAATTTTGGGTTTGTGACCCCTAAAATAAAATAAAACACGTTTTTTCAATCCCTACAAAATACAAATTTCAAAGATATTAAAAAACTGAATATATGTGAGAGAACTGAGTATGGACAATACCCATACCAAATTTCAAAGCAATATCTTTATTTTTGACTGAGTGATGGTTCCCTACGTGTAAGAAACTGATGTCATTTAAAAAAAAACTTTTTTGACTTTTTTTGACAAGATACGAACAAATAATTACCTTTTCTGTATTTCTGAGCCAAAACTGGTCTAGGAACATGCCTTTTTATTTACATTTATCAATTTCTAATTTTGAGGTTTTCTGAAGAGCAAAATCGCGGTTCTGGACGTGGTAAATCCGAGGTCATTCACTTCACCTGTAAGGTCACCCGTTGACCTAAAACCTAAAAATCGCATACATTCCTCTCATGACAGGCAACATGCTAGTTCTTACCGCATTACTCTAAGTTGCTTGGTTTGGAAGTTAACAGGGGGCCTGTCAGGCCCCCACCCCCCTCGTAGGGCGAAGATGAAAAAAGTTCCCGTAGGGCGAGGGTTAAGTTGGCGACGATATCTGCGACGACAGTATTTAAAACCTTAGGTCTATGAAGCATCGGCAGGTGCGTAGCTGATAGAGCATCTGACTGGCTGCGTGGTTAAATTTGATCTTGACCTTGAGATCAGTTAAAAATATCGACACTTTATTTTTTGCCGCAATGGAAATTTCTCAACTGTCGCAACGTCGGATAGCCATTTCCGAGACGACATCTGTGACGACGGTATCGGTCAACTTGATATACAAATATTCGTCTTACAAGTATTGTCCGTGCAGTGTTATATCAATTGGACACTTAGCGATGCTTCACAGACCTATGGTTTTCTTAAAACTGGTCATCACATACATCGTCGCTAACTTGACATTCTAGGTCTGCGTATATTTCCAACCACGGTCCGCCACACAGCCTCCCCACACATGCGCATTGTTATTCTCCGATGGGCCTGTGTGGGTCAGACCAGGACAGAGCGGTGCAGATTCCGCCAAGTATCGGCCGGCACCGGGCGAGCTGTCAAACCGGTCCGGCCCCGCCTCGGTGCGGGATTCAGCCAGCTATCGTTTTGCCTACCATGGGAGACCCAGAGCTAGGGAAGATCTGGTCCCAGTTTTGTCTCAGAAATTTACTCATGAGACCGACTGTACATACAAAGTTGCAATAATAGCTCAAGGAAATGCAAATAAGTTTTGTTGTCAATCAAATTCAGGTTTATTTATTTGTATACATGAATTATGGCTGACTGAGTTTATCAAGCATTTGTAATTGTGGTATCAAAATGCTGGAAATAAGGTGGCTAGGTGATAGTAAAAGCTTGCTTCTGTCACTTACACCAGCATTGGCTGGGGTCTCAGCTGAACGTCATTGGCTGGAGGGGGGGGGGGGGGCGTTTTTCGTCCCCTGGTTATCTTCCGAACCAATAACCGCAGCGAGACGCGCAAGGCGGCAATCGAAAGCCCTCAATGAAAGGCATCCAAAGCGTACACGAAATTATCAAAATAAGGTCACATGTCAGGTCACGGTCAGGTCAAAGATAAAATTGAGATATTTGAGTTTTTGGGCCATATTTGCCATCCAAAGCCTTAGATTGCGACTATTATCGCACACAGTGCCCTCAAAGGTATAATACACATCCCGCATAAGCAAAACTGAAATTGTAAGCAAAGGTCAAGGTCAGGTCACGAAAGGTCACAGGTCTACGAAAGCCATGCGACACATGTTGTATGGGTTATTGTACACGTATAATTCGATAGTAGCAGTCATTTTCACAATCTGACACCATATAAAGTCAAGGTCAGGTAAAATAAGGTAACAATTTGAAATTGATAAATATAAATAAAAAAGGCATGTGTCTAAACCAGTTTTGTCTCAGAAATACAATGCTAGCATTTAATTCGTTGTATCTGGTCACTAAAATCCAAAACACGCAATTTCAAAATATGGCGTCATGAGTTCCTCATACTTAGGGAGCGAGCGATAAGTCAGTCAAAAATAATGATATTGCTTTTCAATTTGGTGTGGGTGTTTTCCACACGTGGTTCTTCAATATATATTCTCCGGTTTTTTGAAAATGTTTGAAAATGTATATTTTGGGGGCATTCAAAAAAATATTCTGATTTTATTTTGGTCAAAAATAAAAAGTTTCAAAAATCAGAGATAGCCATTTTGTAGCCGCTGCTGTTTGCTATCTTTTGGCGTTTTTCGATTGCATTTTGCTTCAAATACGGCATTTGTATGGCCTGCTAAAGTTTAGCTGATTTTTGTGCCAAACTCGTGTGTAGTGAGGTCACTAAATTCGCTATATTTCGAGAGAAAAAAAAATGATCGATGAAATTGATTAATTTTCGCACAGAAGACGTATAATTGATATAGGAGAAGGTACCTGAAGTTTCACGTCGATGGCGCTATTAGTTTCTGAGCTATTGCGAAAGTTCGTGAGGGGGGGGGGGGGGGGGGGGGGGGGGCGAAAAACGCCCTCCCCCAGCCAATGGCGGGTTAAAAGGAATAGTCGACCTTGGTAGATTCGAGAGAATGCTATAAAATGACTCAACAGAGTACGCAGATAACGATTCTGCTATTAATTTGTCATAAAACCCGGGAACTGTGGAAATTTAAATTAGTAGTAAGTGCTGCTGAAAACGATGGTGTTTTTTTATCTCTCGAAAAGTCACTTAACTTTATACAAATTAAGTTTTTAAATTTGGGATGATGACGTCATTATTGAGCTATAGACCGCCGCTGATTGGCTGACAAAGTGGGAAGTGGCCGTCAGCCAATCAGCGGCAGGACTAGCCCAGACCCCATTTTTCAAATGGGAAATTAAATTGCTTAAAAACTGCCAAGTTTTTGGGAAAATGACCTTAGTATTTTCGACATTTCAATAAAGGTCAAAGATAATGGCTATCTCAGTTCAAAACCAATACAAAGGTGAAACATTCCCTTTAACGAAGGTAGCGACCCGAAACTGAAGGTGTCTATTTCGATTATGGACGCCATAGTAACAAAGCAATGCGAGATAGAAAACGTAGTTTTTATTTCACGAAACATAATACGAAGCTTCATATCTTCACAACTTTCCCAATACCAAGAACTGTGAGATGACATAATGTTACGAATGTGAATATATATTGAGGATTTTTTGTTGTGTGTATCGTCTTATTGATTGGTGACATTTTAAAATATAATCGTCGGTTTCGAAGAAAGGTGAGACAAATAAATGCGTAGACGAAGAACAATGGACAACAACTGCGAGAAGATTGACATGGCATTGTCACTTAGCCTATCTCCCCTCAAATCCAATGTTAACCCGCGCGGTGCTGCTCGGCGCCACCTTCGCCGTGTGTTTGTGTGTGTGTGGGGGGAGGGGGTGTTTAGACACCCCCTCTCTAACTCGAAAACTAAGAAGGGCTAGACAGACACTGAGAAGGCGTTCGAAAGCTCTCGACAAGCACATTCGAAAGTACTTCAGATATTTTTCCCCTCAAGACAATATTGAGGTCACCAGAGGTTATCAAAGGTCAATTTTTCCAGTTTTAGGACTTCGCTCCAGAAACCCCCAGATATCACAGGAACTATGATAGCTAGGAACAAACGAGAAACAAAAACAATGGAAAACTCTTGAAAAATGCAATCGCCAAGGTGTCTTCAGATTTTAGCTCATGTCAATAGTTTAGGCTCCAGAGCTCATCAAATGTCAAAAAGGCTATTTTTTACAAACAGTTTTTCACGAATAGCTTTTTACCTAATAACGACAAGGCAATTCGATTGATGTCATCGTGTTTGTCTCGTCAAGGCGCTTCGACTCATATTAGTGTTGACCAGGTTAGGCCAACTTAAAAAATGACCTCAAGTCAAGGTCAAGTGGTGACCCAAGTAGGTCATGTTACATATGGGAAGACTCGACGAGACAAACACATTGGTGTCGGTTTTACTTCTCTATCGTCATTATCTCGAGAGTTATTGACATACAACTGTTGATGACCTCGGATGACCTCAGCTGACCCTGTAGGGGTCACTGAACAAAAATGGCATCTAGGTCATCAAGAATGGCCTATAATAACATGGATCTAGAAGGAATTAGACTGATATCTTACGTATCCTTGGAAAAAGCATTTTCATATTGATGGAGTCACGTGACCTGGTCTGGTGACCTGACCTGAGATGACCCGAGGTATTTTTGTAAACATAATGTGGGCAATTGATGCCCGAACAGCTGTGTCAAAAACGGCGGCACTGCGCACCGCCGTTTTTCCGCTATTCTCGGAAAAACCTGAAGGGGGGAGTCTACCCCCCCCCCCCCCCCCCCCCCCGGCACGGTGCGGATTAAGGCGGGCCTTAACATTTGATTATTTAAGCATAAGGTATGCTTCATGAAGCATCAGCATCAAAAGGCGCCATGCTCCATGACTGTCTGCTGATTAGCAGCGAGTGGTCAGGTGCTGACGGTTCGCTGTCTGCTGTTTAGCAGCGAGTGGTCAGGTGCTGACGGTTCGCTGTCGGCTGGTTAGCAGCGAGTGGCCAGGTGCTGACGGTTCGCTGTCGGCTGGTTAGCAGCGAGTGGCCAGGTGCTGACGGTTCGCTGTCGGCTGGTTAGCAGCGAGTGGCCAGGTGCTGACGGTTCGCTGTCGGCTGGTTAGCAGCGAGTGGCCAGGTGCTGACGGTTCGCTCCTGACCGCTGTGCCGGCATTGTTGGCAGTTCTTCCACTGGTTCTCGGAGCTGGAGCACGACATGATCACTGAGGAGGACTTCATCTACCAGTCGTATACGCAGCAGTTGCAGACCTATCAGAAGCAGTGCTCCGACCTGCTCTCCCAGGTGGGTGGCCGCCGCAGCTGGCGCCGACCGCGCCTCGGCGCACACATGACAGTGGTGCACAGTCTGTAAGGGTTTTGTTCATTGTAAGCTCTGGGAAAGGCAGGTCGGACGGGCTGCTGATGCACAGACGGATTCGTTTATCGATATTTGCCTCAGTCTCAAAGCAGGAGTTAATTCACTGAAAGCTTTTGGACTTGTAATTCCGATAAGGATCCCTTCTATGTACTGGTTCATTCAGCATAAAATGTAACGTTTTCATACCTAGTGGAGAAAAAAAAATCGTTATTTTTCGCCTGCGCCGCAGTCAGCCTTGGCATTTTTGCCATTTTCTGGACTTTTTAGGTCTAAATAATTTTGCTCTCTTCATTTTTTTTCTTCTGGATATTTGCTCTCTTTTTACCTGATCTTTCTGACATCGTAGTTAAAACACAGTTCGATTTTCCTCACAAGGATTTAATATCTATTACAAATCGGGATTTTTTACTTTCCAAGTAAAATCATTTTCAAAAATGAAAATAGAATTTTCCTAACACGAAAATTGTACTCTCCACCTATGGGATTTTTACTCTCCGGGACCAGGTCATGCAACGAAAAATCTAACACTGGCCGTAGCCCTGTCGGATCGATGTGCTGCTGTGGCCGCGGCGTTGACCCGTTGGTCTGTCTGACGGGCTGTCGTTGTGCCGCAGGTGGAGACGTCGCTGGAGCAGATGCGGCAGCTCAGCGGCGACTACACCACTGTCAGCACAAAGACAAACTCTCTGCACGACGCCTGCGAGGCGCTGCTGGCCGACCAGGTGACTGCGACTCGCAGACCGGACGGCTGCACCGACCCACCCGGCCACACATACACCGACCGGCCGGCACCTTCACCCGGCCTCACATACACCGACCGGCCGGCACCTTCACCCGGCCACACCGACCGGCCGGCACCTTCACCCGGTCACACATACACCGACCGGCCGGCACCTTCACCCGGCCACACCGACCGGCCGGCACCTTCACCCGGCCACACCGACCGGCCGGCACCTTCACCCGGCCACACCGACCGGCCGGCACCTTCACCCGGCCACACATACACCGACCGGCCGGCACCTTCACCCGGCCTCACATACACCGACCGGCCGGCACCTTCACCCGGCCTCACATACACCGACCGGCCGGCACCTTCACCCGGCCACACATACACCGACCGGCCGGCACTTTCACCCGGCCTCACATACACCGACCGGCCGGCACCTTCACCCGGCCACACATACACCGACCGGCCGGCACCTTCACCCGGCCACACCGACCGGCCGGCACCTTCACCCGGCCACACATACACCGACCGGCCGGCCCCTTCACCCGGCCACACCGACCGGCCGGCACCTTCACCCGGCCACACATACACCGACCGGTCGGCACTTTCACCCGGCCTCACATACACCGACCGGCCGGCACCTTCACCCGGCCACACATACACCGACCGCCCGGCACCTTCACCCGGCCACACCGACCGGCCGGCACCTTCACCCGGCCACACATACACCGACCGGCCGGCCCCTTCACCCGGCCACACCGACCGGCCGGCACCTTCACCCGGCCACACATACACCGACCGGTCGGCACTTTCACCCGGCCTCACATACACCGACCGGCCGGCACCTTCACCCGGCCACACATACACCGACCGCCCGGCACCTTCACCCGGCCACACATACACCGACCGGTCGGCACTTTCACCCGGCCTCACATACACCGACCGGCCGGCACCTTCACCCGGCCACACATACACCGACCGGTCGGCACTTTCACCCGGCCACACATACACCGACCGGTCGGCACTTTCACCCGGCCTCACATACACCGACCGGCCGGCACCTTCACCCGGCCACACATACACCGACCGGTCGGCACTTTCACCCGGCCTCACATACACCGACCGGCCGGCACCTTCACCCGGCCACACATACACCGACCGCCCGGCACCTTCACCCGGCCACACCGACCGGCCGGCACCTTCACCCGGCCACACATACACCGACCGGCCGGCCCCTTCACCCGGCCACACCGACCGGCCGGCACCTTCACCCGGCCACACATACACCGACCGGTCGGCACTTTCACCCGGCCTCACATACACCGACCGGCCGGCACCTTCACCCGGCCACACATACACCGACCGCCCGGCACCTTCACCCGGCCACACATACACCGACCGGTCGGCACTTTCACCCGGCCTCACATACACCGACCGGCCGGCACCTTCACCCGGCCTGTTGTACTGGCTGGCAATGCAACTGCATCCGTGTGGATGTTTGCTCATTGTTTGGTCTTATTTGTATAGGAGCGTATCAGATTATAGGGGTCGAAAGATTATCAATGCAGTCATTTTCATACTTTGTACCTTCTGACTGCTGACTGCTGACTGCTGACTGCTGACTGCTTACTGCTTACTGCTGACTGCTGACTGCTGACTGCTGACTGCTGACTGCTGACTGCTGACTGCTGACTGCTGGTCCCTGCTGACCCTGCTGGCTTCGCTCTATCCATCAGACGAAGCTGAGTCAGCAGGCAGAGCTGATCGAGACGAAGCTCTCCTACTTCCTGCAGCTGGACAAGATCACCAAGCGGCTCGACTCGCCCACCTTCTCCGTCACCAGCGAGGCCTTCATCCCGCTGCTCGCCAAGCTGGACGAGTGCATCCAGTACATGGTGGCCAACGTAGGTGGTGTGGCGCGAGTACGGTGTAGATGATGATGATTATTTGGGCTGAAGGGCGCCGCAGCTCCAAGGTTCTATAGCGTCCGTCAGTACGGTGTTGACACTGACACGTACTGACTGAGGGTACTGATAGTATATTGCGGGCTGGCGGCCGTTGTTTGGAGCGGGTAATAGCACGTTTGGAGAGTGGTGCTGGGCACATTCAGCCGGTAATGAGCAGTTACTTGTCAATGGTGTTGGATTGTTGTAGTTGTGTTGGGTGATTGATGCTGGTTGTGTCCGCGCCAGCTGTCTCAGTAAGACCGGTCAGCCTTGTTGCCAAGAGACCAGTGGATGTACTGACGTTTCTTTGGAACTTACCGATTCCCTCGCGGATAATTTTGTCATGGTGCCTTCATCCTGTTCTGTTTTAGTCGTTCCTTCATCCTGCATTTAGTCGTTCACTGTCCTTGATATCAACATTGGAGTTACCATCGCTAGCTAGAGCGCTGCGGAATTTCAACAAACACCTGAATATGCCCTTACATTTAATATCTGCCTGGGAATCATCACTTCTGGTTAAAGCAGTGGGGATTTTCATCAAACCCGTGATCCCCGAATCAGGCCCGCTCCTCTGCACGTCACTTCCTCGCTCACAGACCGGTCTGTTGGCCGTCACCGCGCCGCCGCTCAGCTGACCATTGACCTGACCCGGCTATATGCCGTCCCCGGCAGCCGGCCTATAAGGATGCGGCGGCGTACCTGGCGCGGCTGCGGCACTGCCAGTGGCGCGCGCTGGGCCTGATCCGCGCCTACGTGACGGCCAGTCTGCAGCAGGCGGCGGCGGCGGCGGCCGGCCAGGGGGCAGCCTCGGCAGCGCCGCCGGCCGCCGACCCCGGCATGGCGCTCGTCTACGGCAAGTTCCGCACCAACGCTGCCCGCGTCAAGACCCTGATGGAGGAGCTGGAGGACCGGGTGGACGCCCAGCCAGAGTGAGTGGCGAGGGGGAGTGGGAGCAGGTCGTATGTCATGGTTGTTTGGTAGAACTCAATGGGAAACGTCTCACACAAATGTTGTGTGTTTAAATCAGTATGTGATGTAGATGATCCATTGTATTACTATGACTGGTTGTGTTGGTCACCGCCAGGTACCAGCAGCTGTTGGCCGACTGTCACGCCTGTTACTTCCGGCACCGTCACCAGCTGGTGTCTCCGGCCGTGCAGGCCGCCATCCGCCAGCTGGCCGCCCGACACAAGAGGGACCACTGCGCCCTGGTGAGCTGGGGGAGGGACCACTGTGCCCTGGTGAGGCAGGGAGGGACCACTGTACCCTGGTGAGCTGTGGAGGGACCACTGTGCCCTGGTGAGGCAGGGAGGGACCACTGCACCCTGGTGAGCTGTGGAGGGACCACTGTACCCTGGTGAGGCAGGGAGGGGCCACTGTGCCCTGGTGAGGCAGGGAGGGACCACTGTACCCTGGTGAGCTGTGGAGGGACCACTGTGCCCTGGTGAGGCAGGGAGGGACCACTGTACCCTGGTGAGCTGTGGAGGGACCACTGTACCCTGGTAAGGCAGGGAGGGACCACTGTACCCTGGTGAGCTGTGGAGGGACCACTGTACCCTGGTGAGCTGTGGAGGGACCACTGTACCCTGGTGAGCTGTGGAGGGACCACTGTACCCTGGTGAGGCAGGGAGGGACCACTGTACCCTGGTGAGCTGTGGAGGGACCACTGTACCCTGGTGAGCTGTGGAGGGACCACTGTACCCTGGTGAGCTGTGGAGGGACCACTGTACCCTGGTGAGGCAGGGAGGGACCACTGTGTCCTGGTGAGCTGTGGAGGGACCACTGTACCCTGGTGAGGCAGGGAGGGACCACTGTGCCCTGGTGAGCTGGGGAGGGACCACTGTACCCTGGTGAGCTGTGGAGGGACCACTGTGCCCTGGTGAGGCAGGGAGGGACCACTGTACCCTGGTGAGCTGTGGAGGGACCACTGTGCCCTGGTGAGGCAGGGAGGGACCACTGTGTCCTGGTGAGCTGTGGAGGGACCACTGTACCCTGGTGAGCTGTGGAGGGACCACTGTGCCCTGGTGAGGCAGGGAGGGACCACTGTACCCTGGTGAGCTGTGGAGGGACCACTGTACCCTGGTGAGCTGTGGAGGGACCACTGTACCCTGGTGAGCTGTGGAGGGACCACTGTACCCTGGTGAGGCAGGGAGGGACCACTGTGTCCTGGTGAGCTGTGGAGGGACCACTGTACCCTGGTGAGGCAGGGAGGGACCACTGTGCCCTGGTGAGCTGGGGAGGGACCACTGTACCCTGGTGAGCTGTGGAGGGACCACTGTGCCCTGGTGAGGCAGGGAGGGACCACTGTACCCTGGTGAGCTGTGGAGGGACCACTGTACCCTGGTGAGGCAGGGAGGGACCACTGTACCCTGGTGAGGCAGGGAGGGACCACTGTGTCCTGGTGAGCTGTGGAGGGACCACTGTGCCCTGGTGAGGCAGGGAGGGACCACTGTGTCCTGGTGAGCTGTGGAGGGACCACTGTACCCTGGTGAGCTGTGGAGGGACCACTGTGCCCTGGTGAGGCAGGGAGGGACCACTGTACCCTGGTGAGCTGTGGAGGGACCACTGTGCCCTGGTGAGGCAGGGAGGGACCACTGTACCCTGGTGAGCTGTGGAGGGACCACTGTGCCCTGGTGAGCTGGGGAGGGACCACTGTACCCTGGTGAGCTGTGGAGGGACCACTGTGCCCTGGTGAGGCAGGGAGGGACCACTGTACCCTGGTGAGCTGTGGAGGGACCACTGTGTCCTGGTGAGCTGTGGAGGGACCACTGTACCCTGGTGAGGCAGGGAGGGACCACTGTGCCCTGGTGAGTTGTGGAGGGACCACTGTACCCTGGTGAGCTGTGGAGGGACCACTGTACCCTGGTGAGGCAGGGAGGGACCACTGTACCCTGGTGAGCTGTGGAGGGACCACTGTGTCCTGGTGAGCTGTGGAGGAACCAATGCGCCCTGGTGAGCTGTGGAGGGACCACTGTACCCTGGTGAGCTGGGGAGGGACCACTGTACCCTGGTGAGCTGTGGAGGGACCACTGTACCCTGGTGAGCTGTGGAGGGACCACTGTACCCTGGTGAGGCAGGGAGGGACCACTGTACCCTGGTGAGCTGTGGAGGGACCACTGTACCCTGGTGAGGCAGGGAGGGACCACTGTACCCTGGTGAGCTGTGGAGGGACCACTGTACCCTGGTGAGGCAGGGAGGGACCACTGTGCCCTGGTGAGCTGGGGAGGGACCACTGTACCCTGGTGAGCTGTGGAGGGACCACTGTACCCTGGTGAGGCAGGGAGGGACCACTGTGCCCTGGTGAGGCAGGGAGGGACCACTGTGCCCTGGTGAGGCAGGGAGGGACCACTGTGCCCTGGTGAGGCAGGGAGGGACCACTGTGCCCTGGTGAGCTGGGGAGGGACCACTGTACCCTGGTGAGGCAGGGAGGGACCACTGTGCCCTGGTGAGCTGTGGAGGGACCACTGTACCCTGGTGAGGCAGGGAGGGACCACTGTGCCCTGGTGAGGCAGGGAGGGACCACTGTGCCCTGGTGAGGCAGGGAGGGACCACTGTACCCTGGTGAGGCAGGGAGGGACCACTGTGCCCTGGTGAGGCAGGGAGGGACCACTGTGCCCTGGTGAGGCAGGGAGGGACCACTGTACCCTGGTGAGCTGTGGAGGGACCACTGTACCCTGGTGAGCTGTGGAGGGACCACTGTACCCTGGTGAGCTGTGGAGGGACCACTGTACCCTGGTGAGGCAGGGAGGGACCACTGTGTCCTGGTGAGCTGTGGAGGGACCACTGTACCCTGGTGAGGCAGGGAGGGACCACTGTGCCCTGGTGAGCTGTGGAGGGACCACTGTACCCTGGTGAGCTGTGGAGGGACCACTGTACCCTGGTGAGGCAGGGAGGGACCACTGTACCCTGGTGAGCTGTGGAGGGACCACTGTGTCCCGGTGAGCTGTGGAGGGACCACTGCGCCCTGGTGAGCTGTGGAGGGACCACTGTACCCTGGTGAGCTGGGGAGGGACCACTGTACCCTGGTGAGCTGGGGGAGGGACCACTGTACCCTGGTGAGCTGTGGAGGGACCACTGTACCCTGGTGAGGCAGGGAGGGACCACTGTACCCTGGTGAGCTGTGGAGGGACCACTGTACCCTGGTGAGCTGGGGAGGGACCACTGTACCCTGGTGAGCTGTGGAGGGACCACTGTACCCTGGTGAGGCAGGGAGGGACCACTGTACCCTGGTGAGCTGTGGAGGGACCACTGTACCCTGGTGAGGCAGGGAGGGACCACTGTACCCTGGTGAGCTGTGGAGGGACCACTGTACCCTGGTGAGGCAGGGAGGGACCACTGTGCCCTGGTGAGGCAGGGAGGGACCACTGTACCCTGGTGAGCTGTGGAGGGACCACTGTACCCTGGTGAGGCAGGGAGGGACCACTGTACCCTGGTGAGCTGTGGAGGGACCACTGTACCCTGGTGAGCTGTGGAGGGACCACTGTACCCTGGTGAGCTGGGGAGGGACCACTGTACCCTGGTGAGCTGTGGAGGGACCACTGTACCCTGGTGAGCTGTGGAGGGACCACTGTACCCTGGTGAGGCAGGGAGGGACCACTGTACCCTGGTGAGCTGTGGAGGGACCACTGTACCCTGGTGAGGCAGGGAGGGACCACTGTACCCTGGCGAGCTGTGGAGGGACCACTGTACCCTGGTGAGCTGTGGAGGGACCACTGTACCCTGGTGAGGCAGGGAGGGACCACTGTACCCTGGTGAGCTGTGGAGGGACCACTGTACCCTGGTGAGCTGTGGAGGGACCACTGTACCCTGGTGAGGCAGGGAGGGACCACTGTACCCTGGTGAGCTGGGGAGGGACCACTGTACCCTGGTGAGCTGTGGAGGGACCACTGTACCCTGGTGAGCTGTGGAGGGACCACTGTACCCTGGTGAGGCAGGGAGGGACCACTGTACCCTGGTGAGCTGTGGAGGGACCACTGTACCCTGGTGAGGCAGGGAGGGACCACTGTACCCTGTTGAGCTGTGGAGGGACCACTGTACCCTGGTGAGGCAGGGAGGGACCACTGTACCCTGGTGAGCTGTGGAGGGACCACTGTACCCTGGTGAGCTGGGGAGGGACCACTGTACCCTGGTGAGCTGTGGAGGGACCACTATACCCTGGTGAGCTGTGGAGGGACCACTGTACCCTGGTGAGGCAGGGAGGGACCACTGTACCCTGGTGAGCTGTGGAGGGACCACTGTACCCTGGTGAGGCAGGGAGGGACCACTGTGCCCTGGTGAGCTGTGGAGGGACCACTGTACCCTGGTGAGGCAGGGAGGGACCACTGTACCCTGGTGAGGCAGGGAGGGAGCACTGTGCCCTGGTGAGGCAGGGAGGGACCACTGTGTCCCGGTGAGGCAGGGAGGGACCACTGTGCCCTGGTGAGCTGTGGAGGGACCACTGTACCCTGGTGAGCTGTGGAGGGAGCACTGTGCCCTGGTGAGCTGTGGAGGGACCACTGTACCCTGGTGAGCTGTGGAGGGAGCACTGTGCCCTGGTGAGCTGTGGAGGGACCACTGTACCCTGGTGAGGCAGGGAGGGACCACTGTGCCCTGGTGAGCTGGGGGAGGGACCACTGTACCCTGGTGAGCTGTGGAGGGACCACTGTACCCTGGTGAGGCAGGGAGGGACCACTGTGCCCTGGTGAGGCAGGGAGGGACCACTGTACCCTGGTGAGCTGGGGGAGGGACCACTGTGCCCTGGTGAGGCAGGGAGGGACCACTGTACCCTGGTGAGCTGTGGAGAAACCACTGTACCCTGGTGAGGCAGGGAGGGACCACTGTACCCTGGTGAGCTGGGGGAGGGACCACTGTGCCCTGGTGAGGCAGGGAGGGACCACTGTACCCTGGTGAGCTGTGGAGGGACCACTGTACCCTGGTGAGGCAGGGAGGGACCACTGTACCCTGGTGAGCCGTGGAGGGACCACTGCGCCCTGGTGAGCTGTGGAGGGACCACTGTACCCTGGTGAGCTGTGGAGGGACCACTGTACCCTGGTGAGGCAGGGAGGGACCACTGTACCCTGGTGAGCTGTGGAGGGACCACTGTGAGCTGGTGAGCTGGGGGAGGGACCACTGTGCCCTGGTGAGGCAGGGAGGGACCACTGTGCCCTGGTGAGCTGTGGAGGGACCACTGTACCCTGGTGAGCTGTGGAGGGACCACTGTACCCTGGTGAGGCAGGGAGGGACCACTGTGCCCTGGTGAGCTGGGGAGGGACCACTGTACCCTGGTGAGCTGTGGAGGGACCACTGTACCCTGGTGAGGCAGGGAGGGACCACTGTGCCCTGGTGAGGCAGGGAGGGACCACTGTACCCTGGTGAGCTGGGGGAGGGACCACTGTGCCCTGGTGAGGCAGGGAGGGACCACTGTACCCTGGTGAGCTGTGGAGGGACCACTGTACCCTGGTGAGGCAGGGAGGGACCACTGTACCCTGGTGAGCTGGGGGAGGGACCACTGTGCCCTGGTGAGGCAGGGAGGGACCACTGTACCCTGGTGAGCTGTGGAGGGACCACTGTACCCTGGTGAGGCAGGGAGGGACCACTGTACCCTGGTGAGCTGTGGAGGGACCACTGTACCCTGGTGAGGCAGGGAGGGACCACTGTACCCTGGTGAGGCAGGGAGGGACCACTGTGCCCTGGTGAGGCAGGGAGGGACCACTGTACCCTGGTGAGCTGGGGGAGGGACCACTGTACCCTGGCGAGCTGTGGAGGGACCACTGTACCCTGGTGAGCTGTGGAGGGACCACTGTACCCTGGTGAGCTGTGGAGGGACCACTGCACCCTGGTGAGCTGTGGAGGGACCACTGTACCCTGGTAAGGAAGGGAGGGACCACTGTGCCCTGGTGAGCTGGGGAGGGACCACTGTGCCCTGGTGAGCTGGGGAGGGACCACTGTACCTTGGTGAGGCAGGGAGGGACCACTGTACCCTGGTGAGCTGGGGGAGGGACCACCGTACCCTGGTGAGCTGTGGATGGACCACTGTGCCCTGGTGAGGCAGGGAGGGACCAATGTACCCTGGTGAGGCAGGGAGGGACCACTGTGCCCTGGTGAGGCAGGGAGGGACCACTGCGCCCTGGTGAGCTGTGGAGGGACCACTGTACCCTGGTGAGCTGTGGAGGGACCACTGTGCCCTGGTGAGGCAGGGAGGGACCACTGTGCCCTGGTGAGGCAGGGAGGGACCACTGTGCCCTGGTGAGCTGTGGAGGGAGCACTGTGCCCTGGTGAGGCAGGGAGGGACCACTGTGCCCTGGTGAGCTGTGGAGGGAGCACTGTGCCCTGGTGAGGCAGGGAGGGACCACTGTGCCCTGGTGAGGCAGGGAGGGACCACTGTACCATGGTGAGGCAGGGAGGGACCACTGTGCCCTGGTGAGGCAGGGAGGGACCACTGTGCCCTGGTGAGGCAGGGAGGGACCACTGTGAGCTGGTGAGCTGTGGAGGGAGCACTGTGCCCTGGTGAGGCAGGGAGGGACCACTGTGCCCTGGTGAGCTGTGGAGGGACCACTGTGCCCTGGTGAGGCAGGGAGGGACCACTGTGCCCTGGTGAGGCAGGGAGGGACCACTGTACCCTGGTGAGCTGGGGGGAGGGACCACTGTGAGCTGGTGGGCTGGGGAAGGGACCACTGTGCCCTGGTGAGCTGTGGAGGGACCACTGTACCCTGGTGAGGCAGGGAGGGACCACTGTGAGCTGGTGAGCTGTGGAGGGACCACTGTGCCCTGGTGAGGCAGGGAGGGACCACTGTGCCCTGGTGAGGCAGGGAGGGATCACTGTACCCTGGTGAGCTGGGGGGAGGGACCACTGTGAGCTGGTGGGCTGGGGGAGGGACCACTGTGCCCTGGTGAGCTGTGGAGGGACCACTGTGCCCTGGTGAGGCAGGGAGGGACCACTGTGCCCTGGTGAGGCAGGGAGGGACCACTGTACCCTGGTGAGCTGGGAGGAGGGACCACTGTGAGCTGGTGGGCTGGGGGAGGGACCACTGTGCCCTGGTGAGCTGTGGAGGGACCACTGTGCCCTGGTGAGGCAGGGAGGGACCACTGTACCCTGGTGAGCTGTGGAGGGACCACTGTACCCTGGTGAGCTGTGGAGGGACCACTGTACCCTGGTGAGCTGTGGAGGGACCACTGTACCCTGGTGAGGCAGGGAGGGACCACTGTGAGCTGGTGAGGCAGGGAGGGACCACTGTACCCTGGTGAGGCAGGGAGGGACCACTGTACCCTGGTGAGCTGTGGAGGGACCACTGTACCCTGGTGAGCTGGGGGAGGGACCACTGTACCCTGGTGAGCTGTGGAGGGACCACTGTACCCTGGGGAGGCAGGGAGGGACCACTGTGCCCTGGTGAGCTGTGGAGGGACCACTGTACCCTGGTGAGCTGTGGAGGGACCACTGTACCCTGGTGAGGCAGGGAGGGACCACTGTACCCTGGTGAGCTGGGGGAGGGACCACTGTACCCTGGTGAGCTGTGGAGGGACCACTGTGAGCTGGTGAGGCAGGGAGGGACCACTGTACCCTGGTGAGCTGTGGAGGGACCACTGTGAGCTGGTGAGGCAGGGAGGGACCACTGTACCCTGGTGAGCTGGGGGAGGGACCACTGTGCCCTGGTGAGCTGTGGAGGGACCACTGTGCCCTGGTGAGCTGTGGAGGGACCACTGTACCCTGGTGAGGCAGGGAGGGACCACTGTACCCTGGTGAGCTGTGGAGGGACCACTGTACCCTGGTGAGGCAGGGAGGGACCACTGTACCCTGGTGAGCTGTGGAGGGACCACTGTACCCTGGTGAGCTGTGGAGGGACCACTGTACCCTGGTGAGGCAGGGAGGGACCACTGTGCCCTGGTGAGGCAGGGAGGGACCACTGTACCCTGGTGAGCTGTGGAGGGACCACTGTGAGCTGGTGAGGCAGGGAGGGACCACTGTGCCCTGGTGAGCTGTGGAGGGACCACTGTGCCCTGGTGAGCTGGGGGAGGGACCACTGTGCCCTGGTGAGGCAGGGAGGGACCACTGTACCCTGGTGAGGCAGGGAGGGACCACTGTGCCCTGGTGAGGCAGGGAGGGACCACTGTACCCTGGTGAGCTGTGGAGGGACCACTGTGCCCTGGTGAGGCAGGGAGGGACCACTGTGCCCTGGTGAGCTGTGGAGGGACCACTGTGCCCTGGTGAGCTGGGGGAGGGACCACTGTGCCCTGGTGAGGCAGGGAGGGACCACTGTACCCTGGTGAGACAGGGAGGGACCACTGTACCCTGGTGAGGCAGGGAGGGACCACTGTGCCCTGGTGAGCTGGGGAGGGACCACTGTACCCTGGTGAGCTGTGGAGGGACCACTGTGCCCTGGTGAGGCAGGGAGGGACCACTGTACCCTGGTGAGCTGTGGAGGGACCACTGTGTCCTGGTGAGCTGTGGAGGGACCACTGTACCCTGGTGAGGCAGGGAGGGACCACTGTGCCCTGGTGAGTTGTGGAGGGACCACTGTACCCTGGTGAGCTGTGGAGGGACCACTGTACCCTGGTGAGGCAGGGAGGGACCACTGTACCCTGGTGAGCTGTGGAGGGACCACTGTGTCCTGGTGAGCTGTGGAGGAACCAATGCGCCCTGGTGAGCTGTGGAGGGACCACTGTACCCTGGTGAGCTGGGGAGGGACCACTGTACCCTGGTGAGCTGTGGAGGGACCACTGTACCCTGGTGAGCTGTGGAGGGACCACTGTACCCTGGTGAGGCAGGGAGGGACCACTGTACCCTGGTGAGCTGTGGAGGGACCACTGTACCCTGGTGAGGCAGGGAGGGACCACTGTACCCTGGTGAGCTGTGGAGGGACCACTGTACCCTGGTGAGGCAGGGAGGGACCACTGTGCCCTGGTGAGCTGGGGAGGGACCACTGTACCCTGGTGAGCTGTGGAGGGACCACTGTACCCTGGTGAGGCAGGGAGGGACCACTGTGCCCTGGTGAGGCAGGGAGGGACCACTGTGCCCTGGTGAGGCAGGGAGGGACCACTGTGCCCTGGTGAGGCAGGGAGGGACCACTGTGCCCTGGTGAGCTGGGGAGGGACCACTGTACCCTGGTGAGGCAGGGAGGGACCACTGTGCCCTGGTGAGCTGTGGAGGGACCACTGTACCCTGGTGAGGCAGGGAGGGACCACTGTGCCCTGGTGAGGCAGGGAGGGACCACTGTGCCCTGGTGAGGCAGGGAGGGACCACTGTACCCTGGTGAGGCAGGGAGGGACCACTGTGCCCTGGTGAGGCAGGGAGGGACCACTGTGCCCTGGTGAGGCAGGGAGGGACCACTGTACCCTGGTGAGCTGTGGAGGGACCACTGTACCCTGGTGAGCTGTGGAGGGACCACTGTACCCTGGTGAGCTGTGGAGGGACCACTGTACCCTGGTGAGGCAGGGAGGGACCACTGTGTCCTGGTGAGCTGTGGAGGGACCACTGTACCCTGGTGAGGCAGGGAGGGACCACTGTGCCCTGGTGAGCTGTGGAGGGACCACTGTACCCTGGTGAGCTGTGGAGGGACCACTGTACCCTGGTGAGGCAGGGAGGGACCACTGTACCCTGGTGAGCTGTGGAGGGACCACTGTGTCCCGGTGAGCTGTGGAGGGACCACTGCGCCCTGGTGAGCTGTGGAGGGACCACTGTACCCTGGTGAGCTGGGGAGGGACCACTGTACCCTGGTGAGCTGGGGGAGGGACCACTGTACCCTGGTGAGCTGTGGAGGGACCACTGTACCCTGGTGAGGCAGGGAGGGACCACTGTACCCTGGTGAGCTGTGGAGGGACCACTGTACCCTGGTGAGCTGGGGAGGGACCACTGTACCCTGGTGAGCTGTGGAGGGACCACTGTACCCTGGTGAGGCAGGGAGGGACCACTGTACCCTGGTGAGCTGTGGAGGGACCACTGTACCCTGGTGAGGCAGGGAGGGACCACTGTGCCCTGGTGAGGCAGGGAGGGACCACTGTACCCTGGTGAGCTGTGGAGGGACCACTGTACCCTGGTGAGGCAGGGAGGGACCACTGTACCCTGGTGAGCTGTGGAGGGACCACTGTACCCTGGTGAGCTGTGGAGGGACCACTGTACCCTGGTGAGCTGGGGAGGGACCACTGTACCCTGGTGAGCTGTGGAGGGACCACTGTACCCTGGTGAGCTGTGGAGGGACCACTGTACCCTGGTGAGGCAGGGAGGGACCACTGTACCCTGGTGAGCTGTGGAGGGACCACTGTACCCTGGTGAGGCAGGGAGGGACCACTGTACCCTGGTGAGCTGTGGAGGGACCACTGTACCCTGGTGAGGCAGGGAGGGACCACTGTACCCTGGCGAGCTGTGGAGGGACCACTGTACCCTGGTGAGCTGTGGAGGGACCACTGTACCCTGGTGAGGCAGGGAGGGACCACTGTACCCTGGTGAGCTGTGGAGGGACCACTGTACCCTGGTGAGCTGTGGAGGGACCACTGTACCCTGGTGAGGCAGGGAGGGACCACTGTACCCTGGTGAGCTGGGGAGGGACCACTGTACCCTGGTGAGCTGTGGAGGGACCACTGTACCCTGGTGAGCTGTGGAGGGACCACTGTACCCTGGTGAGGCAGGGAGGGACCACTGTACCCTGGTGAGCTGTGGAGGGACCACTGTACCCTGGTGAGGCAGGGAGGGACCACTGTACCCTGTTGAGCTGTGGAGGGACCACTGTACCCTGGTGAGGCAGGGAGGGACCACTGTACCCTGGTGAGCTGTGGAGGGACCACTGTACCCTGGTGAGCTGGGGAGGGACCACTGTACCCTGGTGAGCTGTGGAGGGACCACTATACCCTGGTGAGCTGTGGAGGGACCACTGTACCCTGGTGAGGCAGGGAGGGACCACTGTACCCTGGTGAGCTGTGGAGGGACCACTGTACCCTGGTGAGGCAGGGAGGGACCACTGTGCCCTGGTGAGCTGTGGAGGGACCACTGTACCCTGGTGAGGCAGGGAGGGACCACTGTACCCTGGTGAGGCAGGGAGGGAGCACTGTGCCCTGGTGAGGCAGGGAGGGACCACTGTGTCCCGGTGAGGCAGGGAGGGACCACTGTGCCCTGGTGAGCTGTGGAGGGACCACTGTACCCTGGTGAGCTGTGGAGGGAGCACTGTGCCCTGGTGAGCTGTGGAGGGACCACTGTACCCTGGTGAGCTGTGGAGGGAGCACTGTGCCCTGGTGAGCTGTGGAGGGACCACTGTACCCTGGTGAGGCAGGGAGGGACCACTGTGCCCTGGTGAGCTGGGGGAGGGACCACTGTACCCTGGTGAGCTGTGGAGGGACCACTGTACCCTGGTGAGGCAGGGAGGGACCACTGTGCCCTGGTGAGGCAGGGAGGGACCACTGTACCCTGGTGAGCTGGGGGAGGGACCACTGTGCCCTG
Organism: Chirona hameri; assembly: GCA_036785665.1. Lineage (NCBI taxonomy): Eukaryota > Metazoa > Arthropoda > Thecostraca > Balanomorpha > Balanidae > Chirona > Chirona hameri. The sequence goes on along the minus strand of JAXIVJ010001929.1, from coordinate 84,612 downwards.
GTGAGGCAGGGAGGGACCACTGTACCCTGGTGAGCTGTGGAGAAACCACTGTACCCTGGTGAGGCAGGGAGGGACCACTGTACCCTGGTGAGCTGGGGGAGGGACCACTGTGCCCTGGTGAGGCAGGGAGGGACCACTGTACCCTGGTGAGCTGTGGAGGGACCACTGTACCCTGGTGAGGCAGGGAGGGACCACTGTACCCTGGTGAGCCGTGGAGGGACCACTGCGCCCTGGTGAGCTGTGGAGGGACCACTGTACCCTGGTGAGCTGTGGAGGGACCACTGTACCCTGGTGAGGCAGGGAGGGACCACTGTACCCTGGTGAGCTGTGGAGGGACCACTGTGAGCTGGTGAGCTGGGGGAGGGACCACTGTGCCCTGGTGAGGCAGGGAGGGACCACTGTGCCCTGGTGAGCTGTGGAGGGACCACTGTACCCTGGTGAGCTGTGGAGGGACCACTGTACCCTGGTGAGGCAGGGAGGGACCACTGTGCCCTGGTGAGCTGGGGAGGGACCACTGTACCCTGGTGAGCTGTGGAGGGACCACTGTACCCTGGTGAGGCAGGGAGGGACCACTGTGCCCTGGTGAGGCAGGGAGGGACCACTGTACCCTGGTGAGCTGGGGGAGGGACCACTGTGCCCTGGTGAGGCAGGGAGGGACCACTGTACCCTGGTGAGCTGTGGAGGGACCACTGTACCCTGGTGAGGCAGGGAGGGACCACTGTACCCTGGTGAGCTGGGGGAGGGACCACTGTGCCCTGGTGAGGCAGGGAGGGACCACTGTACCCTGGTGAGCTGTGGAGGGACCACTGTACCCTGGTGAGGCAGGGAGGGACCACTGTACCCTGGTGAGCTGTGGAGGGACCACTGTACCCTGGTGAGGCAGGGAGGGACCACTGTACCCTGGTGAGGCAGGGAGGGACCACTGTGCCCTGGTGAGGCAGGGAGGGACCACTGTACCCTGGTGAGCTGGGGGAGGGACCACTGTACCCTGGCGAGCTGTGGAGGGACCACTGTACCCTGGTGAGCTGTGGAGGGACCACTGTACCCTGGTGAGCTGTGGAGGGACCACTGTACCCTGGTGAGCTGTGGAGGGACCACTGTACCCTGGTAAGGAAGGGAGGGACCACTGTGCCCTGGTGAGCTGGGGAGGGACCACTGTGCCCTGGTGAGCTGGGGAGGGACCACTGTACCCTGGTGAGGCAGGGAGGGACCACTGTACCCTGGTGAGCTGGGGGAGGGACCACCGTACCCTGGTGAGCTGTGGATGGACCACTGTGCCCTGGTGAGGCAGGGAGGGACCAATGTACCCTGGTGAGGCAGGGAGGGACCACTGTGCCCTGGTGAGGCAGGGAGGGACCACTGCGCCCTGGTGAGCTGTGGAGGGACCACTGTACCCTGGTGAGCTGTGGAGGGACCACTGTGCCCTGGTGAGGCAGGGAGGGACCACTGTGCCCTGGTGAGGCAGGGAGGGACCACTGTGCCCTGGTGAGCTGTGGAGGGAGCACTGTGCCCTGGTGAGGCAGGGAGGGACCACTGTGCCCTGGTGAGCTGTGGAGGGAGCACTGTGCCCTGGTGAGGCAGGGAGGGACCACTGTGCCCTGGTGAGGCAGGGAGGGACCACTGTACCATGGTGAGGCAGGGAGGGACCACTGTGCCCTGGTGAGGCAGGGAGGGACCACTGTGCCCTGGTGAGGCAGGGAGGGACCACTGTGAGCTGGTGAGCTGTGGAGGGAGCACTGTGCCCTGGTGAGGCAGGGAGGGACCACTGTGCCCTGGTGAGCTGTGGAGGGACCACTGTGCCCTGGTGAGGCAGGGAGGGACCACTGTGCCCTGGTGAGGCAGGGAGGGACCACTGTACCCTGGTGAGCTGGGGGGAGGGACCACTGTGAGCTGGTGGGCTGGGGAAGGGACCACTGTGCCCTGGTGAGCTGTGGAGGGACCACTGTACCCTGGTGAGGCAGGGAGGGACCACTGTGCCCTGGTGAGGCAGGGAGGGATCACTGTACCCTGGTGAGCTGGGGGGAGGGACCACTGTGAGCTGGTGGGCTGGGGGAGGGACCACTGTGCCCTGGTGAGCTGTGGAGGGACCACTGTGCCCTGGTGAGGCAGGGAGGGACCACTGTGCCCTGGTGAGGCAGGGAGGGACCACTGTACCCTGGTGAGCTGGGAGGAGGGACCACTGTGAGCTGGTGGGCTGGGGGAGGGACCACTGTGCCCTGGTGAGCTGTGGAGGGACCACTGTGCCCTGGTGAGGCAGGGAGGGACCACTGTACCCTGGTGAGCTGTGGAGGGACCACTGTACCCTGGTGAGCTGTGGAGGGACCACTGTACCCTGGTGAGCTGTGGAGGGACCACTGTACCCTGGTGAGGCAGGGAGGGACCACTGTGAGCTGGTGAGGCAGGGAGGGACCACTGTACCCTGGTGAGGCAGGGAGGGACCACTGTACCCTGGTGAGCTGTGGAGGGACCACTGTACCCTGGTGAGCTGGGGGAGGGACCACTGTACCCTGGTGAGCTGTGGAGGGACCACTGTACCCTGGGGAGGCAGGGAGGGACCACTGTGCCCTGGTGAGCTGTGGAGGGACCACTGTACCCTGGTGAGCTGTGGAGGGACCACTGTACCCTGGTGAGGCAGGGAGGGACCACTGTACCCTGGTGAGCTGGGGGAGGGACCACTGTACCCTGGTGAGCTGTGGAGGGACCACTGTGAGCTGGTGAGGCAGGGAGGGACCACTGTACCCTGGTGAGCTGTGGAGGGACCACTGTGAGCTGGTGAGGCAGGGAGGGACCACTGTACCCTGGTGAGCTGGGGGAGGGACCACTGTGCCCTGGTGAGCTGTGGAGGGACCACTGTGCCCTGGTGAGCTGTGGAGGGACCACTGTACCCTGGTGTGGCAGGGAGGGACTACTGTACCCTGGTGAGCTGTGGAGGGACCACTGTACCCTGGTGAGGCAGGGAGGGACCACTGTACCCTGGTGAGCTGTGGAGGGACCACTGTACCCTGGTGAGCTGTGGAGGGACCACTGTACCCTGGTGAGGCAGGGAGGGACCACTGTGCCCTGGTGAGGCAGGGAGGGACCACTGTACCCTGGTGAGCTGTGGAGGGACCACTGTGAGCTGGTGAGGCAGGGAGGGACCACTGTGCCCTGGTGAGCTGTGGAGGGACCACTGTGCCCTGGTGAGCTGGGGGAGGGACCACTGTGCCCTGGTGAGGCAGGGAGGGACCACTGTACCCTGGTGAGGCAGGGAGGGACCACTGTGCCCTGGTGAGGCAGGGAGGGACCACTGTACCCTGGTGAGCTGTGGAGGGACCACTGTGCCCTGGTGAGGCAGGGAGGGACCACTGTGCCCTGGTGAGCTGTGGAGGGACCACTGTGCCCTGGTGAGCTGGGGGAGGGACCACTGTGCCCTGGTGAGGCAGGGAGGGACCACTGTACCCTGGTGAGACAGGGAGGGACCACTGTGCCCTGGTGACCTGTGGAGGGACCACTGTACCCTGGTGAGGCAGGGAGGGACCACTGTGAGCTGGTGAGCTGTGGAGGGACCACTGTGCCCTGGTGAGCTGTGGAGGGACCACTGTGCCCTGGTGAGCTGTGGAGGGACCACTGTGCCCTGGTGAGCTGGGGAGGGACCACTGTACCCTGGTGAGCTGGGGAGGGACCACTGTACCCTGGTGAGCTGTGGAGGGACCACTGTGCCCTGGTGAGGCAGGGAGGGACCACTGTGAGCTGGTGAGCTGTGGAGGGAGCACTGTACCCTGGTGAGCTGTGGAGGGACCACTGTACCCTGGTGAGGCAGGGAGGGACCACTGTGCCCTGGTGAGGCAGGGGGAGGGACCACTGTACCCTGGTGAGCTGGGGAGGGACCACTGTACCCTGGTGAGCTGTGGAGGGACCACTGTGCCCTGGTGAGGCAGGGAGGGACCACTGTGCCCTGGTGAGCTGGGGAGGGACCACTGTACCCTGGTGAGCTGGGGAGGGACCACTGTACCCTGGTGAGCTGTGGAGGGACCACTGTGCCCTGGTGAGCTGTGGAGGGACCACTGTGCCCTGGTGAGCTGGGGAGGGACCACTGTACCCTGGTGAGCTGGGGAGGGACCACTGTACCCTGGTGAGCTGTGGAGGGACCACTGTGCCCTGGTGAGCTGTGGAGGGACCACTGTGCCCTGGTGAGCTGGGGAGGGACCACTGTACCCTGGTGAGCTGGGGAGGGACCACTGTACCCTGGTGAGCTGTGGAGGGACCACTGTGCCCTGGTGAGGCAGGGAGGGACCACTGTGAGCTGGTGAGCTGTGGAGGGAGCACTGTACCCTGGTGAGCTGTGGAGGGACCACTGTACCCTGGTGAGGCAGGGAGGGACCACTGTGCCCTGGTGAGGCAGGGGGAGGGACCACTGTACCCTGGTGAGCTGGGGAGGGACCACTGTACCCTGGTGAGCTGTGGAGGGACCACTGTGCCCTGGTGAGGCAGGGAGGGACCACTGTGAGCTGGTGAGCTGTGGAGGGAGCACTGTACCCTGGTGAGCTGTGGAGGGACCACTGTACCCTGGTGAGCTGTGGAGGGACCACTGTACCCTGGTGAGGCAGGGAGGGACCACTGTGCCCTGGTGAGGCAGGGAGGGACCACTGTGCCCTGGTGAGCTGGGGAGGGACCACTGTACCCTGGTGAGCTGTGGAGGGACCACTGTACCCTGGTGAGGCAGGGAGGGACCACTGTGCCCTGGTGAGCTGTGGAGGGACCACTGTACCCTGGTGAGGCAGGGAGGGACCACTGTGCCCTGGTGAGCTGTGGAGGGACCACTGTACCCTGGTGAGGCAGGGAGGGACCACTGTGTCCTGGTGAGCTGTGGAGGGACCACTGTACCCTGGTGAGGCAGGGAGGGACCACTGTACCCTGGTGAGCTGTGGAGGGACCACTGTACCCTGGTGAGCTGGGGGAGGGACCACTGTACCCTGGTGAGCTGTGGAGGGACCACTGTACCCTGGTGAGGCAGGGAGGGACCACTGTGCCCTGGTGAGCTGTGGAGGGACCACTGTACCCTGGTGAGGCAGGGAGGGACCACTGTACCCTGGTGAAGCAGGGAGGGACCACTGTACCCTGGTGAGCTGTGGAGGGACCACTGTACCCTGGTGAGCTGTGGAGGGACCACTGTACCCTGGTGAGGCAGGGAGGGACCACTGTGCCCTGGTGAGCTGTGGAGGGACCACTGTACCCTGGTGAGGCAGGGAGGGACCACTGTACCCTGGTGAGGCAGGGAGGGACCACTGTGCCCTGGTGAGCTGGGGGAGGGACCACTGTGCCCTGGTGAGGCAGGGAGGGACCACTGTACCCTGGTGAGGCAGGGAGGGACCACTGTGCCCTGGTGAGGCAGGGAGGGACCACTGTGAGCTGGTGAGCTGTGGAGGGACCACTGTGCCCTGGTGAGCTGTGGAGGGACCACTGTACCCTGGTGAGCTGGGGGAGGGACCACTGTACCCTGGTGAGCTGTGGAGGGACCACTGTACCCTGGTGAGGCAGGGAGGGACCACTGTGCCCTGGTGAGCTGTGGAGGGACCACTGTGCCCTGGTGAGGCAGGGAGGGACCACTGTGCCCTGGTGAGGCAGGGAGGGACCACTGTGAGCTGGTGAGCTGTGGAGGGAGCACTGTACCCTGGTGAGCTGTGGAGGGACCACTGTACCCTGGTGAGCTGTGGAGGGACCACTGTACCCTGGTGAGGCAGGGAGGGACCACTGTTCCCTGGTGAGGCAGAGAGGGACCACTGTGCCCTGGTGAGGCAGGGAGGGACCACTGCGCCCTGGTGAGGCAGGGAGGGACCACTGTACCCTGGTGAGCTGTGGAGGGACCACTGTACCCTGGTGAGCTGTGGAGGGACCACTGTGCCCTGGTGAGGCAGGGAGGGACCACTGTACCCTGGTGAGCTGGGGAGGGACCACTGTGCCCTGGTGAGGCAGGGAGGGACCACTGTGCCCTGGTGAGCTGTGGAGGGACCACTGTGCCCTGGTGAGGCAGGGAGGGACCACTGTGCCCTGGTGAGGCAGGGAGGGACCACTGTACCCTGGTGAGCCGGGGAGGGACCACTGTGCCCTGGTGAGGCAGGGAGGGACCACTGTGAGCTGGTGAGCTGGGGGAGGGACCACTGTACCCTGGTGAGGCAGGGAGGGACCACTGTACCCTGGTGAGCTGTGGAGGGACCACTGTGCCCTGGTGAGGCAGGGAGGGACCACTGTGAGCTGGTGAGCTGGGGGAGGGACCACTGTACCCTGGTGAGGCAGGGAGGGACCACTGTGCCCTGGTGAGCTGTGGAGGGACCACTGTACCCTGGTGAGGCAGGGAGGGACCACTGTGCCCTGGTGAGCTGTGGAGGGACCACTGTGCCCTGGTGAGCTGTGGAGGGACCACTGTACCCTGGTGAGCTGTGGAGGGACTACTGTACCCTGGTGAGGCAGGGAGGGACCACTGTACCCTGGTGAGCTGTGGAGGGAGCACTGTGCCCTGGTTAGGCAGGGAGGGACCACTGTGAGCTGGTGAGCTGGGGGAGGGACCACTGTGCCCTGGTGAGGCAGGGAGGGACCACTGTACCCTGGTGAGCTGGGGGAGGGACCACTGTACCCTGGTGAGGCAGGGAGGGACCACTGTACCCTGGTGAGGCAGGGAGGGACCACTGTACCCTGGTGAGCTGTGGAGGGACCACTGTGCCCTGGTGAGCTGTGGAGGGACCACTGTACCCTGGTGAGGCAGGGAGGGACCACTGTACCCTGGTGAGCTGTGGAGGGACCACTGTACCCTGGTGAGGCAGGGAGGGACCACTGTGCCCTGGTGAGGCAGGGAGGGACCACTGTGCCCTGGTGAGCTGTGGAGGGACCACTGTGCCCTGGTGAGCTGGGGGAGGGACCACTGTGCCCTGGTGAGGCAGGGAGGGACCACTGTACCCTGGTGAGACAGGGAGGGACCACTGTGCCCTGGTGACCTGTGGAGGGACCACTGTACCCTGGTGAGGCAGGGAGGGACCACTGTGAGCTGGTGAGCTGTGGAGGGACCACTGTGCCCTGGTGAGCTGTGGAGGGACCACTGTGCCCTGGTGAGCTGTGGAGGGACCACTGTGCCCTGGTGAGCTGGGGAGGGACCACTGTACCCTGGTGAGCTGGGGAGGGACCACTGTACCCTGGTGAGCTGTGGAGGGACCACTGTGCCCTGGTGAGGCAGGGAGGGACCACTGTGAGCTGGTGAGCTGTGGAGGGAGCACTGTACCCTGGTGAGCTGTGGAGGGACCACTGTACCCTGGTGAGGCAGGGAGGGACCACTGTGCCCTGGTGAGGCAGGGAGGGACCACTGTGCCCTGGTGAGCTGGGGAGGGACCACTGTACCCTGGTGAGCTGGGGAGGGACCACTGTACCCTGGTGAGCTGTGGAGGGACCACTGTGCCCTGGTGAGGCAGGGAGGGACCACTGTGAGCTGGTGAGCTGTGGAGGGAGCACTGTACCCTGGTGAGCTGTGGAGGGACCACTGTACCCTGGTGAGCTGTGGAGGGACCACTGTACCCTGGTGAGGCAGGGAGGGACCACTGTGCCCTGGTGAGGCAGGGAGGGACCACTGTGCCCTGGTGAGCTGGGGAGGGACCACTGTACCCTGGTGAGCTGTGGAGGGACCACTGTACCCTGGTGAGGCAGGGAGGGACCACTGTGCCCTGGTGAGCTGTGGAGGGACCACTGTACCCTGGTGAGGCAGGGAGGGACCACTGTGCCCTGGTGAGCTGTGGAGGGACCACTGTACCCTGGTGAGGCAGGGAGGGACCACTGTGTCCTGGTGAGCTGTGGAGGGACCACTGTACCCTGGTGAGGCAGGGAGGGACCACTGTACCCTGGTGAGCTGTGGAGGGACCACTGTACCCTGGTGAGCTGGGGGAGGGACCACTGTACCCTGGTGAGCTGTGGAGGGACCACTGTACCCTGGTGAGGCAGGGAGGGACCACTGTGCCCTGGTGAGCTGTGGAGGGACCACTGTACCCTGGTGAGGCAGGGAGGGACCACTGTACCCTGGTGAAGCAGGGAGGGACCACTGTACCCTGGTGAGCTGTGGAGGGACCACTGTACCCTGGTGAGCTGTGGAGGGACCACTGTACCCTGGTGAGGCAGGGAGGGACCACTGTGCCCTGGTGAGCTGTGGAGGGACCACTGTACCCTGGTGAGGCAGGGAGGGACCACTGTACCCTGGTGAGGCAGGGAGGGACCACTGTGCCCTGGTGAGCTGGGGGAGGGACCACTGTGCCCTGGTGAGGCAGGGAGGGACCACTGTACCCTGGTGAGGCAGGGAGGGACCACTGTGCCCTGGTGAGGCAGGGAGGGACCACTGTGAGCTGGTGAGCTGTGGAGGGACCACTGTGCCCTGGTGAGCTGTGGAGGGACCACTGTACCCTGGTGAGCTGGGGGAGGGACCACTGTACCCTGGTGAGCTGTGGAGGGACCACTGTACCCTGGTGAGGCAGGGAGGGACCACTGTGCCCTGGTGAGCTGTGGAGGGACCACTGTGCCCTGGTGAGGCAGGGAGGGACCACTGTGCCCTGGTGAGGCAGGGAGGGACCACTGTGAGCTGGTGAGCTGTGGAGGGAGCACTGTACCCTGGTGAGCTGTGGAGGGACCACTGTACCCTGGTGAGCTGTGGAGGGACCACTGTACCCTGGTGAGGCAGGGAGGGACCACTGTTCCCTGGTGAGGCAGAGAGGGACCACTGTGCCCTGGTGAGGCAGGGAGGGACCACTGCGCCCTGGTGAGGCAGGGAGGGACCACTGTACCCTGGTGAGCTGTGGAGGGACCACTGTACCCTGGTGAGCTGTGGAGGGACCACTGTACCCTGGTGAGGCAGGGAGGGACCACTGTACCCTGGTGAGCTGGGGAGGGACCACTGTGCCCTGGTGAGGCAGGGAGGGACCACTGTGCCCTGGTGAGCTGTGGAGGGACCACTGTGCCCTGGTGAGGCAGGGAGGGACCACTGTGCCCTGGTGAGGCAGGGAGGGACCACTGTACCCTGGTGAGCCGGGGAGGGACCACTGTGCCCTGGTGAGGCAGGGAGGGACCACTGTGAGCTGGTGAGCTGGGGGAGGGACCACTGTACCCTGGTGAGGCAGGGAGGGACCACTGTACCCTGGTGAGCTGTGGAGGGACCACTGTGCCCTGGTGAGGCAGGGAGGGACCACTGTGAGCTGGTGAGCTGGGGGAGGGACCACTGTACCCTGGTGAGGCAGGGAGGGACCACTGTGCCCTGGTGAGCTGTGGAGGGACCACTGTACCCTGGTGAGGCAGGGAGGGACCACTGTGCCCTGGTGAGCTGTGGAGGGACCACTGTGCCCTGGTGAGCTGTGGAGGGACCACTGTACCCTGGTGAGCTGTGGAGGGACTACTGTACCCTGGTGAGGCAGGGAGGGACCACTGTACCCTGGTGAGCTGTGGAGGGAGCACTGTGCCCTGGTTAGGCAGGGAGGGACCACTGTGAGCTGGTGAGCTGGGGGAGGGACCACTGTGCCCTGGTGAGGCAGGGAGGGACCACTGTACCCTGGTGAGCTGGGGGAGGGACCACTGTACCCTGGTGAGGCAGGGAGGGACCACTGTACCCTGGTGAGGCAGGGAGGGACCACTGTACCCTGGTGAGCTGTGGAGGGACCACTGTGCCCTGGTGAGCTGTGGAGGGACCACTGTACCCTGGTGAGGCAGGGAGGGACCACTGTACCCTGGTGAGCTGTGGAGGGACCACTGTACCCTGGTGAGGCAGGGAGGGACCACTGTGCCCTGGTGAGGCAGGGAGGGACCACTGTACCCTGGTGAGCTGTGGAGGGACCACTGTACCCTGGTGAGGCAGGGAGGGACCACTGTACCCTGGTGAGGCAGGGAGGGACCACTGTGCCCTGGTGAGGCAGGGAGGGACCACTGTGCCCTGGTGAGGCAGGGAGGGACCACTGTACCCTGGTGAGCTGTGGAGGGACCACTGTGCCCTGGTGAGCTGTGGAGGGACCACTGTACCCTGGTGAGGCAGGGAGGGACCACTGTACCCTGGTGAGGCAGGGAGGGACCACTGTACCCTGGTGAGCTGTGGAGGGACCACTGTACCCTGGTGAGGCAGGGAGGGACCACTGTGCCCTGGTGAGGCAGGGAGGGACCACTGTACCCTGGTGAGCTGTGGAGGGACCACTGTACCCTGGTGAGGCAGGGAGGGACCACTGTACCCTGGTGAGGCAGGGAGGGACCACTGTACCCTGGTGAGCTGTGGAGGGACCACTGTACCCTGGTGAGGCAGGGAGGGACCACTGTACCCTGGTGAGGCAGGGAGGGACCACTGTACCCTGGTGAGCTGTGGAGGGACCACTGTACCCTGGTGAGGCAGGGAGGGACCACTGTGCCCTGGTGAGGCAGGGAGGGACCACTGTACCCTGGTGAGCTGTGGAGGGACCACTGTACCCTGGTGAGGAAGGGAGGGACCACTGTACCCTGGTGAGGCAGGGAGGGACCACTGTACCCTGGTGAGCTGTGGAGGGACCACTGTACCCTGGTGAGGCAGGGAGGGACCACTGTACCCTGGTGAGGCAGGGAGGGACCACGGTACCCTGGTGAGCTGTGGAGGGACCACTGTACCCTGGTGAGGCAGGGAGGGACCACTGTGCCCTGGTGAGGCAGGGAGGGACCACTGTACCCTGGTGAGCTGTGGAGGGACCACTGTACCCTGGTGAGGCAGGGAGGGACCACTGTACCCTGGTGAGGCAGGGAGGGACCACTGTACCCTGGTGAGCTGTGGAGGGACCACTGTACCCTGGTGAGGCAGGGAGGGACCACTGTGCCCTGGTGAGGCAGGGAGGGACCACTGTGCCCTGGTGAGCTGTGGAGGGACCACTGTACCCTGGTGAGGCAGGGAGGGACCACTGTACCCTGGTGAGCTGTGGAGGGACCACTGTGCCCTGGTGAGGCAGGGAGGGACCACTGTACCCTGGTGAGCTGTGGAGGGACCACTGTGCCCTGGTGAGCTGTGGAGGGAGCACTGTGCCCTGGTGAGGCAGGGAGGGACCACTGTGAGCTGGTGAGCTGTGGAGGGAGCACTGTACCCTGGTGAGCTGTGGAGGGACCACTGTACCCTGGTGAGGCAGGGAGGGACCACTGTGCCCTGGTGAGGCAGGGAGGGACCACTGTGCCCTGGTGAGCTGGGGAGGGACCACTGTACCCTGGTGAGCTGGGGAGGGACCACTGTACCCTGGTGAGTTGTGGAGGGACCACTGTACCCTGGTGAGCTGTGGAGGGACCACTGTGCCCTGGTGAGGCAGGGAGGGACCACTGTGCCCTGGTGAGCTGTGGAGGGACCACTGTGCCCTGGTGAGCTGGGGGAGGGACCACTGTGCCCTGGTGAGGCAGGGAGGGACCACTGTACCCTGGTGAGACAGGGAGGGACCACTGTGCCCTGGTGACCTGTGGAGGGACCACTGTACCCTGGTGAGGCAGGGAGGGACCACTGTGAGCTGGTGAGCTGTGGAGGGACCACTGTGCCCTGGTGAGCTGTGGAGGGACCACTGTGCCCTGGTGAGCTGTGGAGGGACCACTGTGCCCTGGTGAGCTGGGGAGGGACCACTGTACCCTGGTGAGCTGGGGAGGGACCACTGTACCCTGGTGAGCTGTGGAGGGACCACTGTGCCCTGGTGAGGCAGGGAGGGACCACTGTGAGCTGGTGAGCTGTGGAGGGAGCACTGTACCCTGGTGAGCTGTGGAGGGACCACTGTACCCTGGTGAGGCAGGGAGGGACCACTGTGCCCTGGTGAGGCAGGGGGAGGGACCACTGTACCCTGGTGAGCTGGGGAGGGACCACTGTACCCTGGTGAGCTGTGGAGGGACCACTGTGCCCTGGTGAGGCAGGGAGGGACCACTGTGCCCTGGTGAGCTGGGGAGGGACCACTGTACCCTGGTGAGCTGGGGAGGGACCACTGTACCCTGGTGAGCTGTGGAGGGACCACTGTGCCCTGGTGAGCTGTGGAGGGACCACTGTGCCCTGGTGAGCTGGGGAGGGACCACTGTACCCTGGTGAGCTGGGGAGGGACCACTGTACCCTGGTGAGCTGTGGAGGGACCACTGTGCCCTGGTGAGCTGTGGAGGGACCACTGTGCCCTGGTGAGCTGGGGAGGGACCACTGTACCCTGGTGAGCTGGGGAGGGACCACTGTACCCTGGTGAGCTGTGGAGGGACCACTGTGCCCTGGTGAGGCAGGGAGGGACCACTGTGAGCTGGTGAGCTGTGGAGGGAGCACTGTACCCTGGTGAGCTGTGGAGGGACCACTGTACCCTGGTGAGGCAGGGAGGGACCACTGTGCCCTGGTGAGGCAGGGGGAGGGACCACTGTACCCTGGTGAGCTGGGGAGGGACCACTGTACCCTGGTGAGCTGTGGAGGGACCACTGTGCCCTGGTGAGGCAGGGAGGGACCACTGTGAGCTGGTGAGCTGTGGAGGGAGCACTGTACCCTGGTGAGCTGTGGAGGGACCACTGTACCCTGGTGAGCTGTGGAGGGACCACTGTACCCTGGTGAGGCAGGGAGGGACCACTGTGCCCTGGTGAGGCAGGGAGGGACCACTGTGCCCTGGTGAGCTGGGGAGGGACCACTGTACCCTGGTGAGCTGTGGAGGGACCACTGTACCCTGGTGAGGCAGGGAGGGACCACTGTGCCCTGGTGAGCTGTGGAGGGACCACTGTACCCTGGTGAGGCAGGGAGGGACCACTGTGCCCTGGTGAGCTGTGGAGGGACCACTGTACCCTGGTGAGGCAGGGAGGGACCACTGTGTCCTGGTGAGCTGTGGAGGGACCACTGTACCCTGGTGAGGCAGGGAGGGACCACTGTACCCTGGTGAGCTGTGGAGGGACCACTGTACCCTGGTGAGCTGGGGGAGGGACCACTGTACCCTGGTGAGCTGTGGAGGGACCACTGTACCCTGGTGAGGCAGGGAGGGACCACTGTGCCCTGGTGAGCTGTGGAGGGACCACTGTACCCTGGTGAGGCAGGGAGGGACCACTGTACCCTGGTGAAGCAGGGAGGGACCACTGTACCCTGGTGAGCTGTGGAGGGACCACTGTACCCTGGTGAGCTGTGGAGGGACCACTGTACCCTGGTGAGGCAGGGAGGGACCACTGTGCCCTGGTGAGCTGTGGAGGGACCACTGTACCCTGGTGAGGCAGGGAGGGACCACTGTACCCTGGTGAGGCAGGGAGGGACCACTGTGCCCTGGTGAGCTGGGGGAGGGACCACTGTGCCCTGGTGAGGCAGGGAGGGACCACTGTACCCTGGTGAGGCAGGGAGGGACCACTGTGCCCTGGTGAGGCAGGGAGGGACCACTGTGAGCTGGTGAGCTGTGGAGGGACCACTGTGCCCTGGTGAGCTGTGGAGGGACCACTGTACCCTGGTGAGCTGGGGGAGGGACCACTGTACCCTGGTGAGCTGTGGAGGGACCACTGTACCCTGGTGAGGCAGGGAGGGACCACTGTGCCCTGGTGAGCTGTGGAGGGACCACTGTGCCCTGGTGAGGCAGGGAGGGACCACTGTGCCCTGGTGAGGCAGGGAGGGACCACTGTGAGCTGGTGAGCTGTGGAGGGAGCACTGTACCCTGGTGAGCTGTGGAGGGACCACTGTACCCTGGTGAGCTGTGGAGGGACCACTGTACCCTGGTGAGGCAGGGAGGGACCACTGTTCCCTGGTGAGGCAGAGAGGGACCACTGTGCCCTGGTGAGGCAGGGAGGGACCACTGCGCCCTGGTGAGGCAGGGAGGGACCACTGTACCCTGGTGAGCTGTGGAGGGACCACTGTACCCTGGTGAGCTGTGGAGGGACCACTGTGCCCTGGTGAGGCAGGGAGGGACCACTGTACCCTGGTGAGCTGGGGAGGGACCACTGTGCCCTGGTGAGGCAGGGAGGGACCACTGTGCCCTGGTGAGCTGTGGAGGGACCACTGTGCCCTGGTGAGGCAGGGAGGGACCACTGTGCCCTGGTGAGGCAGGGAGGGACCACTGTACCCTGGTGAGCCGGGGAGGGACCACTGTGCCCTGGTGAGGCAGGGAGGGACCACTGTGAGCTGGTGAGCTGGGGGAGGGACCACTGTACCCTGGTGAGGCAGGGAGGGACCACTGTACCCTGGTGAGCTGTGGAGGGACCACTGTGCCCTGGTGAGGCAGGGAGGGACCACTGTGAGCTGGTGAGCTGGGGGAGGGACCACTGTACCCTGGTGAGGCAGGGAGGGACCACTGTGCCCTGGTGAGCTGTGGAGGGACCACTGTACCCTGGTGAGGCAGGGAGGGACCACTGTGCCCTGGTGAGCTGTGGAGGGACCACTGTGCCCTGGTGAGCTGTGGAGGGACCACTGTACCCTGGTGAGCTGTGGAGGGACTACTGTACCCTGGTGAGGCAGGGAGGGACCACTGTACCCTGGTGAGCTGTGGAGGGAGCACTGTGCCCTGGTTAGGCAGGGAGGGACCACTGTGAGCTGGTGAGCTGGGGGAGGGACCACTGTGCCCTGGTGAGGCAGGGAGGGACCACTGTACCCTGGTGAGCTGGGGGAGGGACCACTGTACCCTGGTGAGGCAGGGAGGGACCACTGTACCCTGGTGAGGCAGGGAGGGACCACTGTACCCTGGTGAGCTGTGGAGGGACCACTGTGCCCTGGTGAGCTGTGGAGGGACCACTGTACCCTGGTGAGGCAGGGAGGGACCACTGTACCCTGGTGAGCTGTGGAGGGACCACTGTACCCTGGTGAGGCAGGGAGGGACCACTGTGCCCTGGTGAGGCAGGGAGGGACCACTGTGCCCTGGTGAGCTGTGGAGGGACCACTGTGCCCTGGTGAGCTGGGGGAGGGACCACTGTGCCCTGGTGAGGCAGGGAGGGACCACTGTACCCTGGTGAGACAGGGAGGGACCACTGTGCCCTGGTGACCTGTGGAGGGACCACTGTACCCTGGTGAGGCAGGGAGGGACCACTGTGAGCTGGTGAGCTGTGGAGGGACCACTGTGCCCTGGTGAGCTGTGGAGGGACCACTGTGCCCTGGTGAGCTGTGGAGGGACCACTGTGCCCTGGTGAGCTGGGGAGGGACCACTGTACCCTGGTGAGCTGGGGAGGGACCACTGTACCCTGGTGAGCTGTGGAGGGACCACTGTGCCCTGGTGAGGCAGGGAGGGACCACTGTGAGCTGGTGAGCTGTGGAGGGAGCACTGTACCCTGGTGAGCTGTGGAGGGACCACTGTACCCTGGTGAGGCAGGGAGGGACCACTGTGCCCTGGTGAGGCAGGGAGGGACCACTGTGCCCTGGTGAGCTGGGGAGGGACCACTGTACCCTGGTGAGCTGGGGAGGGACCACTGTACCCTGGTGAGCTGTGGAGGGACCACTGTGCCCTGGTGAGGCAGGGAGGGACCACTGTGAGCTGGTGAACTGTGGAGGGAGCACTGTACCCTGGTGAGCTGTGGAGGGACCACTGTACCCTGGTGAGCTGTGGAGGGACCACTGTACCCTGGTGAGGCAGGGAGGGACCACTGTGCCCTGGTGAGGCAGGGAGGGACCACTGTGCCCTGGTGAGCTGGGGAGGGACCACTGTACCCTGGTGAGCTGTGGAGGGACCACTGTACCCTGGTGAGGCAGGGAGGGACCACTGTGCCCTGGTGAGCTGTGGAGGGACCACTGTACCCTGGTGAGGCAGGGAGGGACCACTGTGCCCTGGTGAGCTGTGGAGGGACCACTGTACCCTGGTGAGGCAGGGAGGGACCACTGTGTCCTGGTGAGCTGTGGAGGGACCACTGTACCCTGGTGAGGCAGGGAGGGACCACTGTACCCTGGTGAGCTGTGGAGGGACCACTGTACCCTGGTGAGCTGGGGGAGGGACCACTGTACCCTGGTGAGCTGTGGAGGGACCACTGTACCCTGGTGAGGCAGGGAGGGACCACTGTGCCCTGGTGAGCTGTGGAGGGACCACTGTACCCTGGTGAGGCAGGGAGGGACCACTGTACCCTGGTGAAGCAGGGAGGGACCACTGTACCCTGGTGAGCTGTGGAGGGACCACTGTACCCTGGTGAGCTGTGGAGGGACCACTGTACCCTGGTGAGGCAGGGAGGGACCACTGTGCCCTGGTGAGCTGTGGAGGGACCACTGTACCCTGGTGAGGCAGGGAGGGACCACTGTACCCTGGTGAGGCAGGGAGGGACCACTGTGCCCTGGTGAGCTGGGGGAGGGACCACTGTGCCCTGGTGAGGCAGGGAGGGACCACTGTACCCTGGTGAGGCAGGGAGGGACCACTGTGCCCTGGTGAGGCAGGGAGGGACCACTGTGAGCTGGTGAGCTGTGGAGGGACCACTGTGCCCTGGTGAGCTGTGGAGGGACCACTGTACCCTGGTGAGCTGGGGGAGGGACCACTGTACCCTGGTGAGCTGTGGAGGGACCACTGTACCCTGGTGAGGCAGGGAGGGACCACTGTGCCCTGGTGAGCTGTGGAGGGACCACTGTGCCCTGGTGAGGCAGGGAGGGACCACTGTGCCCTGGTGAGGCAGGGAGGGACCACTGTGAGCTGGTGAGCTGTGGAGGGAGCACTGTACCCTGGTGAGCTGTGGAGGGACCACTGTACCCTGGTGAGCTGTGGAGGGACCACTGTACCCTGGTGAGGCAGGGAGGGACCACTGTTCCCTGGTGAGGCAGAGAGGGACCACTGTGCCCTGGTGAGGCAGGGAGGGACCACTGCGCCCTGGTGAGGCAGGGAGGGACCACTGTACCCTGGTGAGCTGTGGAGGGACCACTGTACCCTGGTGAGCTGTGGAGGGACCACTGTACCCTGGTGAGGCAGGGAGGGACCACTGTACCCTGGTGAGCTGGGGAGGGACCACTGTG
The DNA here is from genome assembly GCA_036785665.1 of Chirona hameri. NCBI lineage: Eukaryota > Metazoa > Arthropoda > Thecostraca > Balanomorpha > Balanidae > Chirona > Chirona hameri. The sequence continues at coordinate 67,742 of JAXIVJ010001929.1, read as the reverse complement.
CCCTGGTGAGGCAGGGAGGGACCACTGTGCCCTGGTGAGCTGTGGAGGGACCACTGTGCCCTGGTGAGGCAGGGAGGGACCACTGTGCCCTGGTGAGGCAGGGAGGGACCACTGTACCCTGGTGAGCCGGGGAGGGACCACTGTGCCCTGGTGAGGCAGGGAGGGACCACTGTGAGCTGGTGAGCTGGGGGAGGGACCACTGTACCCTGGTGAGGCAGGGAGGGACCACTGTACCCTGGTGAGCTGTGGAGGGACCACTGTGCCCTGGTGAGGCAGGGAGGGACCACTGTGAGCTGGTGAGCTGGGGGAGGGACCACTGTACCCTGGTGAGGCAGGGAGGGACCACTGTGCCCTGGTGAGCTGTGGAGGGACCACTGTACCCTGGTGAGGCAGGGAGGGACCACTGTGCCCTGGTGAGCTGTGGAGGGACCACTGTGCCCTGGTGAGCTGTGGAGGGACCACTGTACCCTGGTGAGCTGTGGAGGGACTACTGTACCCTGGTGAGGCAGGGAGGGACCACTGTACCCTGGTGAGCTGTGGAGGGAGCACTGTGCCCTGGTTAGGCAGGGAGGGACCACTGTGAGCTGGTGAGCTGGGGGAGGGACCACTGTGCCCTGGTGAGGCAGGGAGGGACCACTGTACCCTGGTGAGCTGGGGGAGGGACCACTGTACCCTGGTGAGGCAGGGAGGGACCACTGTACCCTGGTGAGGCAGGGAGGGACCACTGTACCCTGGTGAGCTGTGGAGGGACCACTGTGCCCTGGTGAGCTGTGGAGGGACCACTGTACCCTGGTGAGGCAGGGAGGGACCACTGTACCCTGGTGAGCTGTGGAGGGACCACTGTACCCTGGTGAGGCAGGGAGGGACCACTGTGCCCTGGTGAGGCAGGGAGGGACCACTGTACCCTGGTGAGCTGTGGAGGGACCACTGTACCCTGGTGAGGCAGGGAGGGACCACTGTACCCTGGTGAGGCAGGGAGGGACCACTGTGCCCTGGTGAGGCAGGGAGGGACCACTGTGCCCTGGTGAGGCAGGGAGGGACCACTGTACCCTGGTGAGCTGTGGAGGGACCACTGTGCCCTGGTGAGCTGTGGAGGGACCACTGTACCCTGGTGAGGCAGGGAGGGACCACTGTACCCTGGTGAGGCAGGGAGGGACCACTGTACCCTGGTGAGCTGTGGAGGGACCACTGTACCCTGGTGAGGCAGGGAGGGACCACTGTGCCCTGGTGAGGCAGGGAGGGACCACTGTACCCTGGTGAGCTGTGGAGGGACCACTGTACCCTGGTGAGGCAGGGAGGGACCACTGTACCCTGGTGAGGCAGGGAGGGACCACTGTACCCTGGTGAGCTGTGGAGGGACCACTGTACCCTGGTGAGGCAGGGAGGGACCACTGTACCCTGGTGAGGCAGGGAGGGACCACTGTACCCTGGTGAGCTGTGGAGGGACCACTGTACCCTGGTGAGGCAGGGAGGGACCACTGTGCCCTGGTGAGGCAGGGAGGGACCACTGTACCCTGGTGAGCTGTGGAGGGACCACTGTACCCTGGTGAGGCAGGGAGGGACCACTGTACCCTGGTGAGGCAGGGAGGGACCACTGTACCCTGGTGAGCTGTGGAGGGACCACTGTACCCTGGTGAGGCAGGGAGGGACCACTGTACCCTGGTGAGGCAGGGAGGGACCACTGTACCCTGGTGAGCTGTGGAGGGACCACTGTACCCTGGTGAGGCAGGGAGGGACCACTGTGCCCTGGTGAGGCAGGGAGGGACCACTGTACCCTGGTGAGCTGTGGAGGGACCACTGTACCCTGGTGAGGCAGGGAGGGACCACTGTACCCTGGTGAGGCAGGGAGGGACCACTGTACCCTGGTGAGCTGTGGAGGGACCACTGTACCCTGGTGAGGCAGGGAGGGACCACTGTGCCCTGGTGAGGCAGGGAGGGACCACTGTGCCCTGGTGAGCTGTGGAGGGACCACTGTACCCTGGTGAGGCAGGGAGGGACCACTGTACCCTGGTGAGCTGTGGAGGGACCACTGTGCCCTGGTGAGGCAGGGAGGGACCACTGTACCCTGGTGAGCTGTGGAGGGACCACTGTGCCCTGGTGAGCTGTGGAGGGAGCACTGTGCCCTGGTGAGCTGTGGAGGGACCACTGTACCCTGGTGAGGCAGGGAGGGACCACTGTGCCCTGGTGAGGCAGGGAGGGACCACTGTACCCTGGTGAGCTGTGGAGGGACCACTGTACCCTGGTGAGGCAGGGAGGGACCACTGTTCCCTGGTGAGGCAGGGAGGGACCACTGTGCCCTGGTGAGGCAGGGAGGGACCACTGTACCCTGGTGAGCTGTGGAGGGAGCACTGTGCCCTGGTGAGCTGTGGAGGGACCACTGTACCCTGGTGAGGCAGGGAGGGACCACTGTGCCCTGGTGAGGCAGGGAGGGACCACTGTACCCTGGTGAGCTGTGGAGGGACCACTGTACCCTGGTGAGGCAGGGAGGGACCACTGTGCCCTGGTGAGGCAGGGAGGGACCACTGTACCCTGGTGAGCTGTGGAGGGACCACTGTACCCTGGTGAGGCAGGGAGGGACCACTGTACCCTGGTGAGCTGTGGAGGGACCACTGTACCCTGGTGAGGCAGGGAGGGACCACTGTGCCCTGGTGAGGCAGGGAGGGACCACTGTACCCTGGTGAGCTGTGGAGGGACCACTGTACCCTGGTGAGGCAGGAAGGGACCACTGTACCCTGGTGAGCTGTGGAGGGACCACTGTACCCTGGTGAGCTGTGGAGGGACCACTGTGCCCTGGTGGGCTGGGGGAGGGACCACTGTACCCTGGTGAGGCAGGGAGGGACCACTGTGCCCTGGTGAGCTGTGGAGGGACCACTGTGCCCTGGTGAGGCAGGGAGGGACCACTGTGAGCTGGTGAGCTGGGGGAGGGACCCTCAGGGCGGAGGGCGTTCTATGGCCCTGACACATATGTCAGGTGGCGGACGGTCAGCCGTGCGGTTGCTTTTAAGGGGAAGAAATCGACGAAAGGTTGTTACACGATTTCGGGAACTTTGTATGATGCGACGGAACACAGCTCTTAGATCTTTCGACATACTGTGAATCGTTACGTCGTTATCTTTCGACGTCGTTATCTTTCGACGTCGTTATCTTTCGACGTCGTTTTCTTTCGACGTCGTTCTCTTTCGACTTCGTTATCTTTCGACGTCGTTATCTTTGGACGTCGTTATCTTTGGACATATTGCGAATGGGGTACGTGTACGAGGGTGTGAAAGTAGCGTCTGACGAGTGCCGTTGCTTGACCCGTTGTTGCCAGTTCCGGAGTGGATGTGCCTTCCTCGTCCACCTGTGTGAAGACGAGTACCAGCTGTTCTTCCAGTTCTTCACCAAGTCCAGCCCGCAGATCAAGTCAGTACTAAACTGGTCACCACTGACTGCAGTCGATTCTGACCAAACAGGGCTGCTCCCGTGGCTATTGTTGTTTTGAGCTTGTAAAGGATATCTTGTTGTATTTTGAATGCTCCTGATGCACTGTTGTCACGGCCTGAATAATTATGTGTTGGCCTGATCTTTATATGGAAGAAAACAGTTGAAGTCTTAATCGCTATTTTATCTTTGGCTGAGTGATCTGACCGGTTATGACATTGAGTCACGCCGTACCGCGTCTGACAGCGATTCCTTGTGTTGTGTCCCGCCTCTGACAGTGAGTCGCTGGAAGGTCTCTGCTCGAACCTGTACGACCTCCTGAGGCCGCTTATCGTCCACATTAACCACCTGGAGACGCTGGCGGAGCTGTGTAGCATCCTCAGCGTCGAGATGCTGGAGGAACACGTCAGCAATAACCGTACGTGGCGCCGGCAGCGGATGTCTGACTAGTCAGGGAGATACTGCAGGAACACGTGAGGAATAACCGTACGTGGCGCCGGCAGCGGATGTCTGACTAGTCAGGGAGATGCTGCAGGAACACGTCAGCAATAACCGTACGTGGCGCCGGCAGCGGATGTCTGACTAGTCAGGGAGATACTGCAGGAACACGTGAGGAATAACCGTACGTGGCGCCGGCAGCGGATGTCTGACTAGTCAGGGAGATGCTGCAGGAACACGTCAGCAATAACCGTACGTGGCGCCGGCAGCGGATGTCTAACTAGTCAGGGAGATGCTGCAGGAACACGTCAGCAATAACCGTACGTGGCGCCGGCAGCGGATGTCTGACTAGTCAGGGAGATGCTGCAGGAACACGTGAGGAATAACCGTACGTGGCGCCGGCAGCGGATGTCTGACTAGTCAGGGAGATGCTGCAGGAACACGTCAGCAATAACCGTACGTGGCGCCGGCAGCGGATGTCTGACTAGTCAGGGAGATGCTGCAGGAACACGTCAGCAATAACCGTACGTGGCGCCGGCAGCGGATGTCTGACTAGTCAGGGAGATGCTGCAGGAACACGTGAGGAATAACCGTACGTGGCGCCGGCAGCGGATGTCTGACTAGTCAGGGAGATGCTGCAGGAACACGTCAGCAATAACCGTACGTGGCGCCGGGAGCGAATGTCTGACTAGTCAGATATCCAGGCACCGTCTGGTCACAGCTGGTCATGCAGTGGTAGTGGTTAGAATCAAGTTAGAATGTTGTCGAATGGTAGTGGTTATAATGTTGTCGAATGGTAGTGGTTAGAATGGTGTCGAATGGTAGTGGTTAGAATGTTGTCGAATGGTAGTGGTTATAATCTTGTCGAATGGTAGTGGTTATAATGTTGTAGAATGGTAGTGGTTATAATGTTGTCGAATGGTAGTGGTTATAATGTTGTCGAATGGTAGTGGTTATAATGTTGTCGAATGGTAGTGGTTAGAATGTTGTCGAATGGTAGTGGTTATAATGTTGTCGAATGGTAGTGGTTAGAATGGTGTCGAATGGTAGTGGTTAGAATGTTGTCGAATGGTAGTGGTTATAATCTTGTCGAATGGTAGTGGTTATAATGTTGTCGAATGGTAGTGGTTATAATGTTGTCGAATGGTAGTGGTTAGAATGGTGTCGAATGGTAGTGGTTATAATCTTGTCGAATGGTAGTGGTTATAATGTTGTAGAATGGTAGTGGTTAGAATGTTGTCGAATGGTAGTGGTTAGAATGTTGTCGAATGGTAGTGGTTAGAATGTTGTCGAATGGTAGTGGTTATAATGTTGTTGAATGGTAGTGGTTATAATGTTGTCGAATGGTAGTGGTTAGAATGTTGTCGAATGGTAGTGGTTAGAATGTTGTTGAATGGTAGTGGTTAGAATGTTGTCCAATGGTAGTGGTTAGAATGGTGTCGAATGGTAGTGGTTATAATCTTGTCGAATGGTAGTGGTTATAATGTTGTCGAATGGTAGTGGTTAGAATGTTGTCGAATGGTAGTGGTTAGAATGTTGTTGAATGGTAGTGGTTAGAATGTTGTCCAATGGTAGTGGTTAGAATGGTGTCGAATGGTAGTGGTTATAATCTTGTCGAATGGTAGTGGTTATAATGTTGTCGAATGGTAGTGGTTAGAATGTTGTCGAATGGTAGTGGTTAGAATGTTGTCGAATGGTAGTGGTTATAATGTTGTCGAATGGTAGTGGTTATAATGTTGTCGAATGGTAGTGGTTATAATGTTATCGAATGGTAGTGGTTATAATGGTGTCGAATGGTAGTGGTTATAATCTTGTCGAATGGTAGTGGTTATAATGTTGTCGAATGGTAGTGGTTAGAATGTTGTCGAATGGTAGTGGTTATAATGTTATCGAATGGTAGTGGTTAGAATGTTGTCGAATGGTAGTGGTTATAATCTTGTCGAATGGTAGTGGTTATAATGTTGTCGAATGGTAGTGGTTAGAATGTTGTTGAATGGTAGTGGTTAGAATGTTGTCGAATGGTAGTGGTTAGAATGTTGTCGAATGGTAGTGGTTATAATGTTGTCGAATGGTAGTGGTTAGAATGTTGTCGAATGGTAGTGGTTAGAATGTTGTCGAATGGTAGTGGTTAGAATGTTGTCGAATGGTAGTGGTTATAATGTTGTCGAATGGTAGTGGTTAGAATGTTGTCGAATGGTAGTGGTTAGAATGTTGTCGAATGGTAGTGGTTATAATGGTGTCGAATGGTAGTGGTTATAATCTTGTCGAATGGTAGTGGTTATAATGTTGTCGAATGGTAGTGGTTATAATCTTGTCGAATGGTAGTGGTTAGAATGTTGTCGAATGGTAGTGGTTAGAATGGTAGTGGTTATAATGTTGTTGAATGGTAGTGGTTATAATGTTGTCGAATGGTAGTGGTTAGAATGGTGTCGAATGGTAGTGGTTATAATCTTGTCGAATGGTAGTGGTTATAATGTTGTCGAATGGTAGTGGTTAGAATGTTGTCGAATGGTAGTGGTTAGAATGTTGTCGAATGGTAGTGGTTATAATGTTGTCGAATGGTAGTGGTTATAATGTTGTCGAATGGTAGTGGTTATAATCTTGTCGAATGGTAGTGGTTATAATGTTGTCGAATGGTAGTGGTTATAATGTTGTCGAATGGTAGTGGTTAGAATGTTGTCGAATGGTAGTGGTTATAATGTTGTCGAATGGTAGTGGTTATAATGTTGTCGAATGGTAGTGGTTATAATCTTGTCGAATGGTAGTGGTTATAATGTTGTCGAATGGTAGTGGTTATAATGTTGTCGAATGGTAGTGGTTATAATCTTGTCGAATGGTAGTGGTTATAATGTTGTCGAATGGTAGTGGTTAGAATGTTGTCGAATGGTAGTGGTTAGAATGTTGTCGAATGGTAGTGGTTATAATCTTGTCGAATGGTAGTGGTTAGAATGTTGTCGAATGGTAGTGGTTATAATGTTATCGAATGGTAGTGGTTATAATGTTGTCGAATGGTAGTGGTTATAATGTTGTCGAATGGTAGTGGTTAGAATGTTGTCGAATGGTAGTGGTTAGAATGTTGTCGAATGGTAGTGGTTAGAATGTTGTCGAATGGTAGTGGTTATAATGTTGTCGAATGGTAGTGGTTATAATGTTGTCGAATGGTAGTGGTTATAATGTTGTCGAATGGTAGTGGTTATAATGTTGTCGAATGGTAGTGGTTAGAATGGTGTCGAATGGTAGTGGTTATAATCTTGTCGAATGGTAGTGGTTATAATGTTGTCGAATGGTAGTGGTTAGAATGTTGTCGAATGGTAGTGGTTAGAATGTTGTCGAATGGTAGTGGTTATAATGTTGTCGAATGGTAGTGGTTAGAATGTTGTCGAATGGTAGTGGTTATAATGTTATCGAATGGTAGTGGTTAGAATGTTGTCGAATGGTAGTGGTTATAATGTTGTCGAATGGTAGTGGTTATAATGTTGTCGAATGGTAGTGGTTAGAATGTTGTCGAATGGTAGTGGTTATAATGTTGTCGAATGGTAGTGGTTAGAATGTTGTCGAATGGTAGTGGTTAGAATGTTGTCGAATGGTAGTGGTTATAATGGTGTCGAATGGTAGTGGTTATAATCTTGTCGAATGGTAGTGGTTATAATGTTGTCGAATGGTAGTGGTTATAATCTTGTCGAATGGTAGTGGTTATAATGTTGTCGAATGGTAGTGGTTATAATGTTGTCGAATGGTAGTGGTTAGAATGTTGTCGAATGGTAGTGGTTATAATGTTGTCGAATGGTAGTGGTTATAATGTTGTCGAATGGTAGTGGTTAGAATGTTGTCGAATGGTAGTGGTTAGAATGTTGTCGAATGGTAGTGGTTAGAATGTTGTCGAATGGTAGTGGTTAGAATGTTGTCGAATGGTAGTGGTTATAATGTTGTCGAATGGTAGTGGTTATAATGTTGTCGAATGGTAGTGGTTAGAATGGTGTCTAATGGTAGTGGTTATAATGTTGTCGAATGGTAGTGGTTATAATGTTGTCGAATGGTAGTGGTTATAATGTTGTCGAATGGTAGTGGTTATAATCTTGTCGAATGGTAGTGGTTATAATGTTGTCGAATGGTAGTGGTTAGAATGTTGTCGAATGGTAGTGGTTAGAATGTTGTCGAATGGTAGTGGTTATAATGTTGTCGAATGGTAGTGGTTATAATGGTGTCTAATGGTAGTGGTTATAATGGTGTCGAATGGTAGTGGTTAGAATGGTGTCGAATGGTAGTGGTTATAATCTTGTCGAATGGTAGTGGTTATAATGTTGTCGAATGGTAGTGGTTAGAATGTTGTCGAATGGTAGTGGTTAGAATGTTGTCGAATGGTAGTGGTTAGAATGTTGTCGAATGGTAGTGGTTAGAATGTTGTTGAATGGTAGTGGTTAGAATGTTGTCCAATGGTAGTGGTTAGAATGGTGTCGAATGGTAGTGGTTATAATCTTGTCGAATGGTAGTGGTTATAATGTTGTCGAATGGTAGTGGTTAGAATGTTGTCGAATGGTAGTGGTTAGAATGTTGTCGAATGGTAGTGGTTATAATGTTGTCGAATGGTAGTGGTTATAATGTTGTCGAATGGTAGTGGTTATAATGTTATCGAATGGTAGTGGTTATAATGGTGTCGAATGGTAGTGGTTATAATCTTGTCGAATGGTAGTGGTTATAATGTTGTCGAATGGTAGTGGTTAGAATGTTGTCGAATGGTAGTGGTTATAATGTTATCGAATGGTAGTGGTTAGAATGTTGTCGAATGGTAGTGGTTATAATCTTGTCGAATGGTAGTGGTTATAATGTTGTCGAATGGTAGTGGTTAGAATGTTGTTGAATGGTAGTGGTTAGAATGTTGTCGAATGGTAGTGGTTAGAATGTTGTCGAATGGTAGTGGTTATAATGTTGTCGAATGGTAGTGGTTAGAATGTTGTCGAATGGTAGTGGTTAGAATGTTGTCGAATGGTAGTGGTTAGAATGTTGTCGAATGGTAGTGGTTATAATGTTGTCGAATGGTAGTGGTTAGAATGTTGTCGAATGGTAGTGGTTAGAATGTTGTCGAATGGTAGTGGTTATAATGGTGTCGAATGGTAGTGGTTATAATCTTGTCGAATGGTAGTGGTTATAATGTTGTCGAATGGTAGTGGTTATAATCTTGTCGAATGGTAGTGGTTAGAATGTTGTCGAATGGTAGTGGTTAGAATGGTAGTGGTTATAATGTTGTTGAATGGTAGTGGTTATAATGTTGTCGAATGGTAGTGGTTAGAATGGTGTCGAATGGTAGTGGTTATAATCTTGTCGAATGGTAGTGGTTATAATGTTGTCGAATGGTAGTGGTTAGAATGTTGTCGAATGGTAGTGGTTAGAATGTTGTCGAATGGTAGTGGTTATAATGTTGTCGAATGGTAGTGGTTATAATGTTGTCGAATGGTAGTGGTTATAATCTTGTCGAATGGTAGTGGTTATAATGTTGTCGAATGGTAGTGGTTATAATGTTGTCGAATGGTAGTGGTTAGAATGTTGTCGAATGGTAGTGGTTATAATGTTGTCGAATGGTAGTGGTTATAATGTTGTCGAATGGTAGTGGTTATAATCTTGTCGAATGGTAGTGGTTATAATGTTGTCGAATGGTAGTGGTTATAATGTTGTCGAATGGTAGTGGTTATAATCTTGTCGAATGGTAGTGGTTATAATGTTGTCGAATGGTAGTGGTTAGAATGTTGTCGAATGGTAGTGGTTAGAATGTTGTCGAATGGTAGTGGTTATAATCTTGTCGAATGGTAGTGGTTAGAATGTTGTCGAATGGTAGTGGTTATAATGTTATCGAATGGTAGTGGTTATAATGTTGTCGAATGGTAGTGGTTATAATGTTGTCGAATGGTAGTGGTTAGAATGTTGTCGAATGGTAGTGGTTAGAATGTTGTCGAATGGTAGTGGTTAGAATGTTGTTGAATGGTAGTGGTTATAATGTTGTCGAATGGTAGTGGTTATAATGTTGTCGAATGGTAGTGGTTATAATGTTGTCGAATGGTAGTGGTTATAATGTTGTCGAATGGTAGTGGTTAGAATGGTGTCGAATGGTAGTGGTTATAATCTTGTCGAATGGTAGTGGTTATAATGTTGTCGAATGGTAGTGGTTAGAATGTTGTCGAATGGTAGTGGTTAGAATGTTGTCGAATGGTAGTGGTTATAATGTTGTCGAATGGTAGTGGTTAGAATGTTGTCGAATGGTAGTGGTTATAATGTTATCGAATGGTAGTGGTTAGAATGTTGTCGAATGGTAGTGGTTATAATGTTGTCGAATGGTAGTGGTTATAATGTTGTCGAATGGTAGTGGTTAGAATGTTGTCGAATGGTAGTGGTTATAATGTTGTCGAATGGTAGTGGTTAGAATGTTGTCGAATGGTAGTGGTTAGAATGTTGTCGAATGGTAGTGGTTATAATGGTGTCGAATGGTAGTGGTTATAATCTTGTCGAATGGTAGTGGTTATAATGTTGTCGAATGGTAGTGGTTATAATCTTGTCGAATGGTAGTGGTTAGAATGTTGTCGAATGGTAGTGGTTAGAATGGTAGTGGTTATAATGTTGTCGAATGGTAGTGGTTAGAATGTTGTCGAATGGTAGTGGTTAGAATGTTGTCGAATGGTAGTGGTTAGAATGTTGTCGAATGGTAGTGGTTAGAATGTTGTCGAATGGTAGTGGTTATAATGTTGTCGAATGGTAGTGGTTATAATGTTGTCGAATGGTAGTGGTTAGAATGGTGTCTAATAGTAGTGGTTATAATGTTGTCGAATGGTAGTGGTTATAATGTTGTCGAATGGTAGTGGTTATAATGTTGTCGAATGGTAGTGGTTATAATCTTGTCGAATGGTAGTGGTTATAATGTTGTCGAATGGTAGTGGTTAGAATGTTGTCGAATGGTAGTGGTTAGAATGTTGTCGAATGGTAGTGGTTATAATGTTGTCGAATGGTAGTGGTTATAATGGTGTCTAATGGTAGTGGTTATAATGGTGTCGAATGGTAGTGGTTAGAATGGTGTCGAATGGTAGTGGTTATAATGTTGTCGAATGGTAATGGTTATAATGTTATCGTTCTAAAAGCTGACAATGGTGACAATGGCAAACGAACTCGGGTCAAAGGTTATATCGGTAAGGTTATATCGGTAACCATGCAAAATCGCTGCAGCAGTGTTAACATATTGGATCCGTGGAATGTGATGAGAAATGTAATCACTGTTTTTTTTTTACCCATGGAGTCAGTAATTGGATAGGTCTGAGAGCGGCCGAAACTTTGCCAAATTACTGCACGATTACGGAAACTGTCCGATTAATCCTGTGAAATGAAACATACAAAAAGTGTTGTATTTATCGAGGGTTCTCGAACTTACGCCAATCCAAGTTTTCTGAAACTGTGTGCTCCTCTGTGCGGTTGTGATCGCATCTGTTAGCAATATCAGCAATATCAGCAATATCAGCAATATCAGCAATATCAGCAATATCAGCAATATCAGCAATATCAGCAATATCAGTAATATCAGCAATATCAGCAATGGTGTTGCGACCTGTATTTGTATTTTCTAGCGGTGCAGCTCGAGGCGTTCGGCTCTACGGTGCACCAGCTGCTGCAGGACGTGCAGGAGCGGCTCGTCTACCGCAGCCACATCTATATTCGCTCGGACATCCTCCACTTCCGGCCTAGTCCCGGCGACCTGGCCTACCCGGAGAAACTGGCCATGATGCAGGTTAGTCGGCCCACACTCCCGGGTCGGGAGGGGAGAGGGGAGCGACGCTCCTGGGTCGGGAGGGGAGAGGGGGCGACACTCCCGGGTCGGGAGGGGAGAGGGGGCGACACTCCCGGGTCGGGAGGGGAGAGGGGGCGACGCTCCCGGGTCGGGAGGAGAGAGGGGAGCGACGTTCCTGGATCAGACAGGGAGAGGGGAGCGACGCTCCCGGGTCGGGAGGGGAGAGGGGGGCGACGCTCCCGGGTCGGGAGGGGAGAGGGGGCGACACTCCCGGGTCGGGAGGGGAGAGGGGGCGACGCTCCCGGGTCGGGAGGAGAGAGGGGAGCGACGTTCCTGGATCAGACAGGGAGAGGGGAGCGACGCTCCCGGGTCGGGAGGGGAGAGGGGGGCGACGCTCCTGGGTCGGGAGGGGAGAGGGGGCGACACTCCCGGGTCGGGAGGGGAGAGGGGGGCGACACTCCCGGGTCGGGAGGGGAGAGGGGGCGACGCTCCCGGGTCGGGAGGAGAGAGGGGAGCGACGTTCCTGGATCAGACAGGGAGAGGGGAGCGACGCTCCCGGGTCGGGAGGGGAGAGGGGGCGACGCTCCCGGGTCGGGAGGGGAGAGGGGGGCGACGCTCCCGGGTCGGGAGGGGAGAGGGGAGCGACGTTCCTGGATCAGACAGGGAGAGGGGAGCGACGCTCCCGGGTCGGGAGGGGAGAGGGGAGCGATGCTCCTGGGTCGGGTGGGGAGAGGGGAGCGACACTCCCGGGTCGGGTGGGGAGAGGGGGCGACGCTCCTGGATCGGGTGGGTTGTGCCAGGATCACGGACTCTGTGTTGTTGGAGTAGGTCAGAGTTGTCAGAGTTTCTCTGCCCTCTGAATCGGACGGCGGCATGACTGGCTTTGTTTGTGTTTGTGGCAGAGTATCGCCGAGTCGCTGCAGCGCGAGGACAGCCGCGGCTCCGTCTCCTCGCAGCTGAGTCACAGCTCGGCGGCCAGCCACACCAACGGACACCTGCTGCGCTCGCGTATAGGGAGTGAGTGCCGAGCACCGGCCGGGTGAGGGCCCGACCGTTCCCAATAGGGCATCCACCTGCGCCACAACACAGCGACACGATTCAAAGGTACACCACCGATAGGCAGATGTATAGTGTATACGGTATATATTATAGCCTGCCACGTCCTGTCGTGTACGGCAGCGGCCCGTCTGGGCTGCAGCTCTATGGCGTTATGTCGGCTCGGCGGGGTATGAAAATGCTTCAGAGCTGTAATACTCAACATCGAGCGGAGAGGGGCCTCCGGTGTCGGCGTCCGATCGTTCACGTCACGCCACCTGGCCCGGCCGCAGAGACCTTGATCGCCGGTGGTGTTCGTGGCCAGATAGATGGCTGAACGTGATATTCCGCTCTCCGATCCAATGGTGGAACGATCGTCAGTCAGGCTGGTAGGTAGGAGATGAAAAAATCAACATTTCCTATTCATGAACGATGCCACACCAACTGATAACGACTCCAGAAGCTGCTCTGTGTTCTGCACCATCCTCTTTCACTCGACAGATCTAAATCACAAATCCACACTGATTGATATAATTCTGAGAACTTATTTTACCAACGCAGAATCACCGTTCCGCGTATACTTGCCGTTCCCTGTCCACCTCTTCCTACCCTCCGTCCTGTCCGTTCCCTGTCCACCTCTTCCTACCGTCCGTCCTGTCCGTTCCCTGTCCACCTCTTCCTACCGTCCGTCCTGTCCGTTCCCTGTCCACCTTTTCCTACCGGGTGTCCTGTCCGTTCCCTGTCCGCCTCTTCCTACCGTCTGTCCTGTCCGTATGCCTGTCCACCTCTTCCTACCGTCCGTCCTGTCCGTTCCCTGTCCACCTCTTCCTACTGTCCGTCCTGTCCGTTCCCTGTCCACCTTTTCCTACCGGGTGCCCTGTCCGTTCCCTGTCCGCCTCTTCCTACTGTCCGTCCTGTCCGTTCCCTGTCCACCTTTTCCTACCGTCTGTCCTGTCCGTCTGCCTGTCCACCTCTTCCTACCGTCCCTCCTGTCCGTTCCCTGTCCACCTCTTCCTGCCGTCCGTCCTGTCCGTTCCCTGTCCACCTCTTCTTACCGTCCGTCCTGTCCGTCCCCCGTCCACCTCTTCCTACCGTACGTCCTGTCCGTTCCCTGTCCACCTCTTCCTACCGTCCGTCCTGTCCGTTCACTGTCCACCTCTTCCTACCGTCCGTCCTGTCCGTTCCCCGTCCACCTCTTCCTACCGTCTGTCCTGTCCGTCTGCCTGGCTGCCGTCCACTCCGCCGTCGGGACACGCGTTGTACGTGCAGGCGCTGACGGCGGCCGCCGTACAGAAGCACGGACTGGACCGCTCCGTACAGCGTGTACCCGGCGTACACTGGCCGTCCCCGGAGTCTCCGTCCGTCCCCGGCCCAGCCGGCTGTCTCCTATTCGGCCCTGCCGGCTGTCTCCTAATCGGCCCTGCCGGCTGTCTCCGTCCCCGGCCTGCCGGCTGCCTCCGTCCCCGGCCTGCCGGCTGTCTCCGTCCCCGGCCTGCCGGCTGTCTCCGTCCCCGGCCTGCCGGCTGTCTCCGTCCCCGGCCTGCCGGCTGTCTCCTAATCGGCCCTGCCGGCTGTCTCCGTCCCCGGCCTGCCGGCTGTCTCCGTCCCCGGCCTGCCGGCTGTCTCCTAATCGGCCCTGCCGGCTGTCTCCGTCCCCGGCCTGCCGGCTGTCTCCGTCCCCGGCCTGCCGGCTGTCTCCGTCCCCGGCCCTGACGGCTGTCTCTGTCCCCGGCCCTGACGGCTGTCTCCGTCCCCGGCCTGCCGGCTGTCTCCTAATCGGCCCAGCCGGCTGTCTCTGTCCCCGGCCTGCCGGCTGTCTCCGTCCCCGGCCTGCCGGCTGTCTCCGTCCCCGGCCCTGACGGCTGTCTCTGTCCCCGGCCTGCCGGCTGTCTCCGTCCCCGGCCTGCCGGCTGTCTCCGTCCCCGGCCCTGACGGCTGTCTCCGTCCCCGGCCTGCCGGCTGTCTCCGTCCCCGGTCCTGACGGCTGTCTCTGTCCCCGTCCCAGCCGGCTGTCTCTGTCCCCGGCCCTGCCGGCTGTCTCCGTCCCCGGCCTGCCGGCTGTCTCTGTCCCCGGCCCAGCCGGCTGTCTCCTAATCGGCCCAGCCGGCTGTCTCCGTCCCCGGTCCTGCCGGCTGTCTCTGTCCCCGGCCTGCCGACTGTCCCCGTCCCAGCCGGCTGTCTCTGTCCCCGGCCCTGCCGGCTGTCTCTGTCCCCGGCCCAGCCGGCTGTCTCTGTCCCCGGCCTGCCGGCTGTCTCCGTCCCCGGCCCTGACGGCTGTCTCTGTCCCCGGCCCTGACGGTAGAGCTGAGTACTCCGTGTTGGCGGCTGTTTCTGTCCCCGGCCCTGACGGTAGAGCTGAGCACTCCGTGTTGGCGGCTGTCTCTGTCCCCGGCCCTGACGGTAGAGCTGAGCACTCCGTGTTGGCGGCTGTCTCTGTCCCCGGCCCTGACGGTAGAGCTGAGTACTCCGTGTTGCCGGCTGTCTCTGTCCCCGGCCCAGCCGGCTGTCTCTGTCCCCGGCCCTGACGGCTGTCTCCGTCCCCGTTCCTGACGGCTGTCTCTGTCCCCGGCCCAGCCGGCTGTCTCTGTCCCCGGCCCTGCCGGCTGTCTCCGTCCCCGGCCTGCCGGCTGTCTCCGTCCCCGGCCCTGACGGCTGTCTCTGTCCCCGGCCCTGACGGTAGAGCTGAGTACTCCGTGTTGTCGGCTGTTTCTGTCCCCGGCCCTGACGGTAGAGCTGAGCACTCCGTGTTGGCGGCTGTCTCTGTCCCCGGCCCTGACGGTAGAGCTGAGTACTCCGTGTTGGCGGCTGTCTCTGTCCCCGGCCCTGACGGTAGAGCTGAGTACTCCGTGTTGGCGGTGTCAGTGTCCCCGGCCCTGACGGTAGAGCTGAGTACTCCGTGTTGGCGGCTGTCTCTGTCCCCGGCCCTGACGGTAGAGCTGAGTACTCCGTGTTGGCGGCTGTCTCTGTCCCCGGCCCTGACGGTAGAGCTGAGTACTCCGTGTTGGCGGCTGTCTCTGTCCCCGGCCCTGACGGTAGAGCTGAGTACTCCGTGTTGGCGGCTGTCTCTGTCCCCGGCCCTGACGGTAGAGCTGAGCACTCCGTGTTGGCGGCTGTCTCTGTCCCCGGCCCTGACGGTAGAGCTGAGTACTCCGTGTTGGCGGCTGTCTCTGTCCCCGGCCCTGACGGTAGAGCTGAGTACTCCGTGCTGGCGGCTGTCTCTGTCCCCGGCCCTGACGGTAGAGCTGAGTACTCCGTGTTGGCGGCTGTCTGTCCCCGGCCCTGACAGTAGAGCTGAGTACTCCGTGTTGGCGGCGTCAGTGTCCCCGGCCCTGACGGTAGAGCTGAGTACTCCGTGCTGGCGGCGTCAGTGTCCCCGGCCCTGACGGTAGAGCTGAGTACTCCGTGTTGGCGGCTGTCTCTGTCCCCGGCCCTGACGGTAGAGCTGAGTACTCCGTGCTGGCGGCTGTCTCTGTCCCCGGCCCTGACGGTAGAGCTGAGTACTCCGTGCTGGCGGCGTCAGTGTCCCCGGCCCTGACGGTAGAGCTGAGTACTCCGTGCTGGCGGCGTCAGTGTCCCCGGCCCTGACGGTAGAGCTGAGTACTTCGTGCTGGCGGCTGTCTCTGTCCCCGGCCCTGACGGTAGAGCTGAGTACTCCGTGTTGGCGGCGTCAGTGTCCCCGGCCCTGACGGTAGAGCTGAGTACTCCGTGCTGGCGGCGTCAGTGTCCGGTGACTGCGCCTGTTGCTGCCCCTCCTCCTGCGGCGGGGCCGGGGGCCGGGGGCTGGGGGCTGGGGAGCGGTATCACACCCACGCCGCATGCAGTACCACACTCCATCGCCGCCACGCAGCTGCATGTGCTGCCCGGCTCTGCCCGGCTCTGGCGGCGGAAGTGATGGCGGTGGCGGTGGCGGTGGCGGTGGCGGTGGCGGTGGCGGTGGCGGTGGCGGTGGCGGTGGTGGAAGTGGTGGCGGTGGCGGTGGCGGTGGCGGTGCCGGCGTCGGAGGTGGTGGCTGGCGGCGGAAGTGGTGGCGGTGGCGGTGGCGGTGGCGGTGGCGGTGGCGGTGGCGGTGGCGGTGGCGGTGGCGGAAGTGGTGGCGGTGGCGGTGGCGGTGGTGACTGGCGGCTCGGCCAGCGGGACGGGTGCTTCATACCGGGACCGGTGTGATGCGAGCGACTGCTGGCACTGTGGCAGGCGCGTGGTACAGCCGGCGTTCAGCCGTAGACATGAGTGAACAGGGCGGGGAGACTGGCTCGGCCGCCTGCCGCCGTCGCAGTACGGTATTGTGCCGGGGATAACGCCTGCCGCCGTCGCGGTACGGTATTGTGCCGGGGATAACGCCTGCCGCCGTCGCGGTACGGTATTGTACCGGGGATAACGCCTACCGCCGTCGCGGTACGGTATTGTACCGGAGATAATGCCTACCGCCGTCGCGGTACGGTATTGTACCGGGGATAACGCCTGCCGCCGTCGCAGTACGGTATTGTACCGGATATAATGCCGGCGGATTGACGGCCTGTGAGCCGGCGTTGATTGGTGTGGCCCTGTTGGCCGGCGTTGATTGGTGTGGCCCTGTTGGCCGACTGTGGCCACAGTGGTATTGAGCCAGGAGGTGTCATGCCTATCTCCGTAACGGGTCCACCCTGTCCAATGACGTCACGGTCCCATCACGCCACAGTCACGGTTTCCACCAATGGGGTGGCCGAATCGGGAGCGGTCAAGACCGGTGCGGCCGCCATGTTTGTGTACAGGGGCGGGCCTTGACCTTATATGGGCATGGACGTCCCATTTTTTGCATGCCTCGGTTTGACATCGCCTAGCGGCTCACCCTTGCAATTTAGGAGGAAATGACCGAAAAGCGAGCTGTAGAAGACATTGCATTCTACATTTAGTGCTTAATTCATCCTGATGGCACCCAAGGTATTCAAATGGTAGGACGCGAAAGTATGCCAATTTAAAGGGAGATAATCACCTTTTTCACAAAAATGGAGTTAGCACCTGAAATCGATAGACGAGGCCAAAATATGATGTAAATTCATCACATTTTGCATATAAACATTCCTACCGTTTATTATATTGGCAGTTTCCTACCGATAAGCGATCCACGCTTATCTCGGTCGGTACACAGCAAGTACTCGATAACAAATTCAGTAAATTAGCCTCCCTACGCATTGTTATTTATCATGAAGGTATGCAATATGTTTCCTGCACTCTATCTTTTGCGAATACTTGCCAAAATGTGTATGAACAATCAACAATCATTTGAAAAAAGTGCATTGAAATCGGCAATTTAGCTTGGCACCGGCCGGCCGGTGCCAAGCTAAACTTCGGCGACCTATTTAGTGTCGGCGATTTATTTACAAGTGCCCATTCAACAACGTTGAACAGATTGATGCAAAAGCGCCAGATGTTGCGCTTTCCAATAGTGGAGGGAAAATACCGATCATTAATTTCCCCAAACTTCCAACTTTTAATTAGGGAATAATTGTATTTAATTCTTAAATTTAGATCACAACATTTTAATACCATAACGATAGCCAAATAAGTTGTTGCTAACCAAATCAAAATATGATTATCTCCTTTAAGCAACAGCCAAACAGGTACAAATTTGGCAGCCATTTACGCCATATGACATTCGATATTTACGTGTGTAAGGCATTGATTGTGCTGGTGCGAATAAACCCGGGCGTGAAGAGAAACAAATATAGGAAAACAGTAACGGAATAACGGAGTAACGGAGTAACGGACTAACGGACTAAAAAGTTACGAACTAACGGACCACAAAAGTAACTTCCGTTACTCGATCCGTTACTGTAAAGCAAATGTAACGAGTCCGTTACTTCGTTACTCAAAAAAGTAACTTAGTTAGTAATGGAGTAACGGACCGGTGCTCACCTATGCACCCGCCTGAGAAACAGACAGGATGGTAACACCCGCCTGAGAAACAGACAGGATGGTAACACCCGCCTGAGAAACAGACAGGATAGTAACACCCGCCTGAGAAACAGACAGGATGGTAACACCCGCCTGAGAAACAGACAGGATGGTAACACCCGCCTGAGAAACAGACAGGATAGTAACACCCGCCTGAGAAACAGACAGGATGGTAACACCCGCCTGATAAACAGACAGGATGGTAACACCCGCCTGAGAAACAGACAGGATAGTAACACCCGCCTGAGAAACAGACAGGATGGTAACACCCGCCTGATAAACAGACAGGATGGTAACACCCGCCTGAGAAACAGACAGGATAGTAACACCCGCCTGAGAAACAGACAGGATGGTAACACCGCCCGCTCGGTCTGACCCCTCCCCCTGTACCACAGACTCTCCGGCCGACCTGCACGGCATGTGGTACCCGCTCCGTCTGACCCCTCCCCCTGTACCACAGACTCTCCGGCCGACTTGTACGGCATGTGGTACCCGCTCCGTCTGACCCCTCCCCCTGTACCACAGACTCTCCGGCCGACTTGTACGGCATGTGGTACCCGCTCCGTCTGACCCCTCCCCCTGTACCACAGACTCTCCGGCCGACCTGTACGGCATGTGGTACCCGCTCCGTCTGACCCCTCCCCCTGTACCACAGACTCTCCGGCCGACTTGTACGGCATGTGGTACCCGCTCCGTCTGACCCCTCCCCCTGTACCACAGACTCTCCGGCCGACTTGTACGGCATGTGGTACCCGCTCCGTCTGACCCCTCCCCCTGTACCACAGACTCTCCGGCCGACTTGTACGGCATGTGGTACCCGCTCCGTCTGACCCCTCCCCCTGTACCACAGACTCTCCGGCCGACCTGTACGGCATGTGGTACCCGCTCGGTCTGACCCCTCCCCCTGTACCACAGACTCTCCGGCCGACCTGCACGGCATGTGGTACCCGACCGTGCGCCGCACACTGGTCTGCCTCAGCAAGCTGTTCCGGTGTACGGAACGTGCCGTGTTCCAGGGCCTCTCGCAGGAGGCGCTCGCCATGTGTGTGCAGAGCCTACAGAACGCCGCGCAGGCCATCGCAGAGAAGAAGGTGAGCTGCGTCTCTCGGGCTCCCTGACGACCGGTTCAGGATCGACAGGATAGAATTAGTGATAGTCATTTGCATTATTGTAAATTGGTTTGGCGCTTTAAGTGTTTGAATACATTTGAAATCTACGGGAAATCTCTGTAAGGTAATTGTCGGCTGTATTCGTTACCTTGAAGTTAATGTTTACTATTGTCAGCGTTGCGTGTTGCGCAATATGTTCAAAATTATCGGTTAATAGTTCACAACCCTCTGTCTAAATGACTCGAGATAACAGCGTCAGTTGAGCTCTTTCTCATTCTCACACCACGACATCTAAAAAAACACACATTTGCTAGATGTTACCAAGTCCTGGTAGTAAGTTTGTTTTCTATGCCGCCACCCAAGATCAGGTGACCAGGAGTGCCCCCTCCCTCCTCCCTCTATCCCAACGGCCCACAGCACCTTAACATTAACACCAGCGAAACATAATATAGCAAGTCGCGGCACTCCCAGCTAAGAAATGGAAAGAAACGTAAATAAGCTTCAGAAGGAGAATAATCCATTATTAGATAGTATGAAGTAAAAATAA
>JAXIVJ010001929.1:0-42500 GCA_036785665.1 Chirona hameri | reverse complement strand
GGTGGGAGTTGGGTGACTGTGGGTGTGGTGGGAGTTGGGTGGCTGTGGGTGGGGTGGGGTGGAGACTGGGGTGGGTTGGGGTGGGTGGGGTGGGGTGGGGTGGGGTGGGGTGGGGTGGGGTGGGGTGGGGTGGGGTGGGGTGGGGTGGGGTGGGGTGGGGTGGGGTGGGGTGGGGTGGGGTGGGGTGGGGTGGGGTGGGGTGGGGTGGGGTGGGGTGAGGTGAGGAGGTGAGGTGAGGTGGGGTGGGGTGGGGTGCGGTGCGGTGCGGTGCGGTGCGGTGCGGTGCGGTGCGGTGCGGTGCGGTGCGGTGCGGTGCGGTGCGGTGCGGTGCGGTGCGGTGCGGTGCGGTGCGGTGCGGTGCGGTGCGGTGGGGTGAGGTGAGGTGAGGTGAGGTGAGGTGAGGTGGGGTGGGGTGGGGTGGGGTGGGGTGGGGTAGGGTAGGGTAGGGTAGGGTAGGGTAGGGTAGGGTAGGATGGGGCAGGGCAGGGGAGGGGAGGTCAGGCACATGGTACGGCTGTGGTGGAGTTTAGGAATTGTCATGTGATGCGTTGTATGATGCCGATCTTCGTTACCTCTGACCTACATAAGCGACCGGTGTAGCTGGCACACTGGTTCCCCCGTCCCGTCTGACCCGCCTGATCTGCCCTCTGTTACACAGCGATGGGCCTGGTACAAAAGCGCTCCCAGCTGTTCGCGCTGAACTCGAGTAATGCCCTGCTGGAGTTCCTGCTAGAGGGTACGCCGGCCGTACTGGAGCATACACGCGACTCCAAACGTGAGGTGGACCTGCAGCTGAAGCGCGTCTGCGAGGGCTTCATCCGCTGTACACAGAGTCTGCTGCAGCAGCCCGTGGACAGCCTCATACTGCGGGTCAGTACCCAGACTCTGCAGCAGCCCGTGGGCAGCCTCGTACTGCGGGTCAGTACCCAATACACACAGGCAGTGCGCCCATTGGCTGCCAACGGACGTATGAATTCACTCGTTATTCCTGGCATGAACACGGGTGACCTGCTCTCTGTGTCAGACCAGTCTCAGATCATTGGCTGATCACTTGTGAGCAGTGCAGCTGATGTCAATAGTGTTGATTGGCTAATGGCTATGCTGATTGGGCCGTACGGTGGCGCCTCTTCCCCCTCCTCTCGTGCTCCGTATCCAGGCGGCCGGGCTGCTGCGTTGTAGTGGCGCCTCTCCCCCTCCTCTCGTGCTCCGCTCTCCGTATCCAGGCGGCCGGGCTGCTGCGTTGTAGTGGCGCCTCTCCCCCTCCTCTCGTGCTCCGCTCTCCATATCCAGGCGGCCGGGCTGCTGCGTTGTATTGGCGCCTCTCCCCCTCCTCTCGTGCTCCGCTCTCCGTATCCAGGCGGCCGGGCTGCTGCGTTGTAGTGGCGCCTCTCCCCCTCCTCTCGTGCTCCGCTCTCCGTATCCAGGCGGACGGGCTGCTGCGTTGTAGTGGCGCCTCTCCCCCTCCTCTCGTGCTCCGCTCTCCGTATCCAGGCGGCCGGGCTGCTGCGTTGTAGTGGCGCCTCTCCCCCTCCTCTCGTGCTCCGCTCTCCGTATCCAGGCGGCCGGGCTGCTGCGTTGTAGTGGCGCCTCCCCCCCTCCTCTCGTGCTCCGCTCTCCGTATCCAGGCGGCCGGGCTGCTGCGTTGTAGTGGCGCCTCTCCCCCTCCTCTCGTGCTCCGCTCTCCGTATCCAGGCGGCCGGGCTGCTGCGTTGTAGTGGCGCCTCTCCCCCTCCTCTCGTGCTCCGCTCTCCGTATCCAGGCGGCCGGGCTGCTGCGTTGTAGTGGCGCCTCTCCCCCTCCTCTCGTGCTCCGCTCTCCGTATCCAGGCGGCCGCGCTGCTGCGTTGTAGTGGCGCCTCTCCCCCTCCTCTCGTGCTCCGCTCTCCGTATCCAGGCGGCCGGGCTGCTGCGTTGTAGTGGCGCCTCTCCCCCTCCTCTCGTGCTCCGCTCTCCGTATCCAGGCGGCCGGGCTGCTGCGTTGTAGTGGCGCCTCTCCCCCTCCTCTCGTGCTCCGCTCTCCGTATCCAGGCGGCCGGGCTGCTGCGTTGTAGTGGCGCCTCTCCCCCTCCTCTCGTGCTCCGCTCTCCGTATCCAGGCGGCCGCGCTGCTGCGTTGTAGTGGCGCCTCTCCCCCTCCTCTCGTGCTCCGCTCTCCGTATCCAGGCGGCCGCGCTGCTGCGTTGTAGTGGCGCCTCTCCCCCTCCTCTCGTGCTCCGCTCTCCGTATCCAGGCGGCCGCGCTGCTGCGTTGTAGTGGCGCCTCTCCCCCTCCTCTCGTGCTCCGCTCTCCGTATCCAGGCGGCCGCGCTGCTGCGTTGTAGTGGCGCCTCTCCCCCTCCTCTCGTGCTCCGCTCTCCGTATCCAGGCGGCCGGGCTGCTGCGTTGTAGTGGCGCCTCTCCCCCTCCTCTCGTGCTCCGCTCTCCGTATCCAGGCGGCCGGGCTGCTGCGTTGTAGTGGCGCCTCTCCCCCTCCTCTCGTGCTCCGCTCTCCGTATCCAGGCGGCCGCGCTGCTGCGTTGTATTGGTTTGCGTGTTCACCTGGTGACCGAAGGGTCCCGAGTTCGAATCCCTCCTGCGACTCCCCAGTCGCACCCGGATGTGACTATTCCGTCCCGTTTGCCAACTAGCGATCTGACCGTGGACCTTAAAGCGCCAATGCCCCCGTGCCACATTAGATCGAGGCCGTGCTGGAGTCGGCCCCGGAACAGCCGCTGCCGCCGGCCGAGACAGTGTGTGCGGCCGTCACCGAGAGCCAGCGTCTGATCAAGACCCACCTGCCGGAGCTGCACACCAGCCTGCAGCTCTACCTGGCAAACCCAGAGACAGAGTTCATACTCTTCAAACCGGTCAAGGTAGGAGGCAACCTAGGCACAAAGTTCATACTCTGCAAACCGGTCAATGTTAGGCGAACATAGAGACAGAGGGACTTCAATGTTTAAATTCCCCACTTTTGACTTCATCGTTGCTTGTCCGTGATCCATATTTAGCATGTGGATGTGTTAAATCATCAGCGGTCTATAATGCAGGTTATTTGGATCAACAATGTTCTAACGAATACTGGTAAAGTGTATCGGTCATTTCCGGTGACCAGTAACTGGCGGCCGGAGAGCGCTGATGGAGCTGGGGTCCGGGCCCCGGTCTGCGCCGGTAACCAGTAACTGGCGGCCGGAGAGCGCTGATGGAGCCGGGGTTCGGGCCCCGGTCTGCGCCGGTGACCAGTAACTGGCTGCCGGAGAGCGCTGATGGAGCCGGGGTTCGGGCCCCGGTCTGCGCCGGTGACCAGTAACTGGCGGCCGGAGAGCGCTGATGGAGCCGGGGTTCGGGCCCCGGTCTGCGCCGGTGACCAGTAACTGGCGGCCGGAGAGCGCTGATGGAGCCGGGGTTCGGTCCCCGGTCTGCGCCGGTGACCAGTAACTGGCGGCCGGAGAGCGCTGATGGAGCCGGGGTTCGGGCCCCGGTCTGCGCCGGTGACCAGTAACTGGCGGCCGGAGAGCGCTGATGGAGCCGGGGTTCGGGCCCCGGTCTGCGCCGGTGACCAGTAACTGGCGGCCGGAGAGCGCTGATGGAGCCGGGGTTCGGGCCCCGGTCTGCGCCGGTGACCAGTAACTGGCGGCCGGAGAGCGCTGATGGAGCCGGGGTCCGGGCCCCGGTCTGCGCCGGTGACCAGTAACTGGCGGCCGGAGAGCGCTGATGGAGCCGGGGTCCGGGCCCCGGTCTGCGCCGGTGACCAGTAACTGGCGGCCGGAGAGCGCTGATGGAGCCGGGGTCCGGGCCCCGGTCTGCGCCGGTGACCAGTAACTGGCGGCCGGAGAGCGCTGATGGAGCCGGGGTTCGGTCCCCGGTCTGCGTTGTCGTCCACCATGCCTCCGTGCCCTCCAGGCGCCCTGGCCGCTCTGTTGGTGGACTGTGACGTGACGTGACGTGACGTGACGTGACGCTCCGTCCCCGGCTGTGTGTCTCTGGCTCGGCCCGTGTGCTGCCCGTGTCCTTAGTTCGCGCGTCTGTCGCCAGGTGGGTCTGCTGCAGCGGTTCCAGCGTCTGCAGGACATCCTGCTGCAGCGCTACAGCGACGACGACCGCATGATCGTCATGTGTCCGTCCCAGGAGCAGCTGGCGGTGCTGCTGGCCTCCTGCCTCCAGCCGGTGGCGGCGGCGGCGGCTCCCGCCACCTCACAGGCGGTGGCCCCAGCAACGGCCACGGCGCCAGCAGCCCCGACAACGGCTACGGCGCCGGCAGCCCCGGCGGCGGCTACGGCGGCGGCCGACACAGTGACCTCGTGACGACGTCACCACAGTTCGTCGTGACGTCACTACGGTCTGTTGTGAAGTCACCGGACCGAGTGTCCGGTCACTGGTCGGGGAGGTGGCGCTGTTAGGGACTGCTCCTCTGAGCCTCTGAGGGGAGCTTCGCTCGGGGCCGGGCTGTGCCTTTTCCGTCCGTCTGACTGCCTGGCACGCCGCGGACGCTAGGAGTGGACAGCGGCTCGTGGGTTCATGTGAGGCGGCGGCCGTGACGGGCTGCTCCGAGGGCTCGGGGCGACACAGCCGGCTGGAGCGAACACTGGATAGGGACGGGGTGTTGAGCTGTCCACGGCGCCAGATCAACTGCCTTGTCATGATGTTTTGTTACCCGCCGCGGCGCTGTTGGTCAGGAAGTGACGGTTCTGTTCTGTTCTGTTCTGTTCTGTTCTGTTCTGTTCTGTTCTGCTCGGTTCGGTGAGGCGCGTTTGAGGTGAACGTGCTCCATATCCGGGGGAATTGAATACGCGAAAAACGTTCACGGGGGCGCACAGCATTCAGCAGATGGGGGCGCACAGCATTCAGCAGACGGGGGCGCACAGCATTGAGCAGCCTCTTTGTACGAGCCGGCCGTGTGGATGGCTTATTGCGAGGATCGCCATCTTGATAGGCTACTCTTTCACCGACGCAAGAAGTCCCCTCTGACTCGTTCTGCCAGCATTTTGGCAGTTGCAGTCATGCAAGACGCCGCTTTGTCAGGAATCAGTCCGGATTCGCTGCTGTTGTTTTTGCAGCGACAGTTTCTTCAACCGTCACCAATAGCGAACATTCGGTGATGCATTGCGTTTTGATTGTCTAAAGAACCGTTGCGTGCCGACACATTGTTATGCAAAGAGTGCTCGGTATGCGCGCTATGTAATTCAACAATGAAAATGCGGACGAGTTAGAAAATTAACTAGAGCAATGAGACATGTGGTGTGTATGCTTCGTTGACATTTTTGGTAGATTATATTCGTTTTCATGTGTAATTCCTGTTGGGACTGTGCATTTGTTTGGTGCGAGGCTCTGCGCTGTTGCCTGTAGCCACCTGGCTGTTGTTTATCTAGCCGCCGTGCCGCCGGGTGAGCGTGTGGACGTGTGCTCCAGTGTCGCCTCATGCTGATGACCGTTTGTTACGTCCAGGGTGTGCATACCTGCGCAATATATACCAAACTTCAGCGTGCTGTTTGGGACGTGAAGCTGGAGGAACGCTTATGTTCCAGATGATTCACATTGAAGTCAGGGATTCCGTCATTCATGATTCAATGTCATGAGGATGAAGGTTTGGTGCAGAGTACTTATATAATGAGTAGGTTCAAGTTTGGCGACTGCCATGGCGACGTCACGCCTGGTTCAAACTAGAATAAACTATGTTACCACATCAACTATTTCTGGTATGATTTTTGGAATAGTTCTCTTTTTCTTCTAGAATTTCAACTATATAGTAGGATATGGTAATCTCATCGGAGAATATCTGAAAAGAAAACGAAATATATTTAATACAATTTTGTGTATTCGAATGAAAATCATATTTAAAGTTCATTGGTACATCAATTTTATTAGAAAAATGCCTATAAACACCATTTTAACGATACATCGCCGTCAGCTGTAACAGTTTGCATTCAGGCCGGAAATTTCGAATCACCAGGCCGCCGCCGGGCCGTTTGGTGGGCGGAATGTAGCGTGTCAAAAGTTGCGTTGACAACACTGTTTCACAGCGATGCTCCTGTTACTTTGCATACAGCTTGCATGGATGTGTTCATTCTGCTCGCTCAGATATGTTCTTCGAGAGAAGTGTCCGCAGGGGTGGTAAAGTGTTATGTCCTTATGAATAAGGTCGGGGACAAAATGTTATTTCTCATGAAGTACTCGGGGGTCAAAATGCCAGCAAGAATAATTACTATGTCATTCCTGTGAAAATATACTAAGCGATCATGTCTTTAGAAATACTGATCGTCAAAACCACTTCAGATGTATTATGTCACGTAATCATCATATGCTTCACGTCAGTATGTATGTACATTTACTTTCTTTTAATTAGCAGTTGCGTTTCAGCTCTTGATTGCCAATAACAATATATCACATTTGAAGAGAAAAACATCCGACGAAAAAAAAATCTGACGATAGATTCAACACGTGGGGTCACTGAACCAAAAATGCACATGGGTCTTTAAGAATGGCCTTATATAATAACATGATCCAGAAGGAATTGGGTTGATATTATGCGTATCCTCAGAATAGGAAGCATTCTAATATTTTCCCAATGACTTATAATGGAAGGTCACGAAATTGACCCGACCTTAGGTCACCGATATAAAAAAATCCGAGATACACGAATTATAGTTACTATTACTCTTATGCAATCCTGTAAGTACGAAATCGTTCGGCCAAAAACTGTGGCTGTGGTACGACCGCACACTTTTGGAAGTGGGGTCACTTGACCTGGCCTGGTAGGCTGACCTGAGATGACCCGAGGTTAAGATTTTTACAATATGTGGGCAATTGTGCCTTAACAGCTGTGCCGCGCCGCCGTTTTTTTCGCTATCCTTGAAAAACCCTAGGGAGTGTTTAAACGCCCCTCCCCTAGCACGGCGCGGAAAATCAGGACAATATATTCCCCGGGGGCGGGGCCGGGGTACTAGTGCATTTTCAATGGAGGTCCATCGTCAGGACAATGGATTTGATTGTCTTGGGGGCCCTACGATCTAACTCGAAAACTAAAAAGGCTAGAAAAACGCAGAAAAAAACGTCCAAAAGCCCTTGAAAAACACATTCGAAGGTTTTCAGATATATTTTCCTCAAGTCAATATTGAGGTCACCAGAGGTCATCAAAGGTCAGATTTGAAAGTATTATGACTTCGCTCCAGAAACTCCCATGTATCACAGAAACTATGATAGCTAGGAACAAACGGAAAAAAGTAATGGACATTTCTTGAAAAATGCAATCGCTAAAGCGTCGTCGAATTTGAGCTTAGGTCAATAGTTAAGGCTCCAGAGCTCATGAAATGTCAAAAAGGCTATTTAAAAAATGTAATCACGAATAGCTTTTTACCTAATAACGACAAGGCAATAATTTTGACGCCATCGTGCTTGTCTCGTCAAGACGCTTCGATTCAGCTTGGTTTCGACCAGGTCAGGTCAACTTAAAATGTTACCTCATGTCAAGGTCAAGTGGTGGTGACCTAAGTAGGTCATGTTGCATATGGGAAGATGTCCCGCGACGAGATAAACACATTGGTGTCTGTTTCACTGTTCTATCGCCATTATGTCGAGAGTTATTGACATTAAACTGTTGGTGACCTCGGATGACCTCGGCTGACCCTGTAGGGGTCACTGAACAAAAATGGCACCTAGGTCATCAAGAATATCCTATAATAACATGATCCAGAAGGAATTAGACTGCTATCTTGCGTCTTCTTAGATTATGAAGCATTTTAATATTTCCCCTTAGACTTATGGGGAGGTCAAGAAATTAAACCGACCTTAGGTCGCTGATATTAAAAATCCAAGATAAACAAATTGTAGATATATGTGATCTTATTACATTCTGTAAGTGTAAAACCGATCATCTCAAAACTGCGACTGTGGTACGACCAGAAGTTTTTTTGGGAGATGGGGTCACCCCAGCCAGCATTTCGGTTGGGGAAGGCTCGGGGAAGGTTAGGGAAGGCTTAAGGAACCCAACTGTTCCCCAAACGATTGGGAAACCTTTGGGGTTCCCCAATCGTTCCCCAATCGGATTCCGTCCTTTCTGGTCAGCGATTGGGGAAGCTTTTTTTTTTTTTCGTTTTTCCGACCGGCTGAGCCGGGATTTGTTTGGGGAAAACGCACGATTGCGGATCTCAGGAACGCTTGGGATTTTCTTTGTTTCCCCGACCTCAGAATTGGGCT
Organism: Chirona hameri; assembly: GCA_036785665.1. Lineage (NCBI taxonomy): Eukaryota > Metazoa > Arthropoda > Thecostraca > Balanomorpha > Balanidae > Chirona > Chirona hameri. The sequence goes on along the minus strand of JAXIVJ010001929.1, from coordinate 34,334 downwards.
TTGCTTGGGTAAATTGCACATAACACGGACCTCGGGAACACTTGGAATTTGTTCCGTTTTCACAGAAATCAGTCTGGGTTTTCTTGGGGAATACGTACAAATTCAGACCGGCACATGCCCGCCCAAAGTCGCCCCCCCCCCTGGATCAGCCAATGGGTGGTCGTGCAAACAGTTTTCAAACCACGCGTCCGCGCGGCAGTTGGCGACGAGGCCCTGTTTGCGCGGCAGTGTTGTGAGTGGCGCCGGACCGCTACCAGTGTTCAACTTACCGTGGAGATGCAGAAGGCTTTTAATCGTGCGTCGTGATCGGAGTTAAGTACCTAATTGTGAACTGTGAGTGTGAAATACGTGCATGTATTTGATACGTGCGTTCATCACTATTTTCTAGCTGAAGATATCCAAAGGATCTGTTTTTCGTAGATTATCGCCACCAGAGGCCAATTTTATCAATTAAAAAAAACTTTTAAAGTTTTGTGTGACGGCGTACTGGTGCAAGGGCCCATGATAAAACAGGCATCCAGTGTCGAAAGATGCCAAAAAGTTTCATTTGAGAAATTGAGGCTAAAGGCGTGTGGTTATGTTGAAGTGCGTGGCGCCATTACACAACATTAAAAGGTGAATTTATTTGTGTGAAATTGGCCTCAGGGTTGGTTCGGCTAGCTGTTTTTTTGTTTGTTTTTTTGCTTCTAGCCGGACTCAGCACGGAGACCCAGCACCGGTGAGCCGGTGCGAAGTACGCTGAGCGCTGAGTCCGTGGCGAGATCCCATCTTTGTCCTAGTTCCTGTCAATTGATTTGCGCAACGAATGGTGGCAATAACTTTATAACATTTTGCAGACACGCTCTTTATGATATGGAAGGCGACCCGCCAAGACAAGTGCGACCTCGTCTCCCGGTGGCTGTTGGGTGCCTAAGATCGCCGCGTGGGCGCGGAGCCGGTCAGGAAGAAACAGGTGCTCCAGTCAACGGTAGCACCAAACTTCAAGCGCTCGCCAGAGAGCGCCTGGGCGTCCGCGAAGCTAGTGGAGCCGGTGGCTGACTTCGAACTGGTCCCGTAAGATATATCCAGCGCCGTGCGTTGTGTGGTGCAGTGAGATGAAGACACGACAGCGTGTGTGACTTGCTGCTGGTGTTAATATACGTTTTCCATCATTTGTTTTAGTGTATTTTGAGAGAAGACCTGTTTGCACTTTGCACGTATAGTGCCGAAGGCGGTCCATGCTGGAATGGGGCAGCTTGGGATTCGGTCAGAATTCCAGTACGGGGAACGGTTGGGGATCCCGATCGGGTCGGACGTTTTTCAATGAGTATTCCACAAAGGCAGTTCGGGGAACGCACGGGCGTCCCAACCGGACGCACGGGGAACGTTTGGGATTCCCGATCGGGATCGCACCTTTTTGCAATGCATATTCGACATAGGCGGCTCGGGGAACGCGCGGGGCGCCCCAACCGGACGCACGGGAAACGTTTGGGATTCCCGATCGGGATAGAATCTTTTGCAATCCGTATTCGCCATAGGCGGCTCGGGGAACGCACGGGACGTTCCAACCGTGGGTACGGGGAAAGTTTGGGGAACGGTGGGGCAAACAGACTTAATTTCCCCGTACGAAATGTTTCATATCCCAAGCCGATCCTAAGAAAATCCCAAACCTGACCGTCTGGGATTCGCTCTGAAATCCCGCTCCCGATCGGAGCGGGATTGCTGGCTGGGACGTGACCTGGTCTGGTGACCTGCCCTAAGATGACCCGATAATTGTTTACATAATGTGGACAATTGATGCACAAACAGCTGTGCCAAAAACGGCGGCGTTGCGCGTCGCCGCTTTTCCACTATCCGCGAAAAACCTGAGGGGGTGTCTACCCCCCCCCCCCCCTGGGACGGCGCTGGTTAAAACATAGGGATGATGTGAGCGTACAGCCAGGTTTTAGGGTATTCATGTGAAGTAATGAAATGACCTCCGCTGTGCTGGGGTCATTTTTGTGTGTGCCACTTTTGGTCGGGCCACTCAAAGCACTTTTACCACCCCTGAGTGTCTGAGGGACAGAGTTAGCACGCACTGTCTCTCTTGAAAGTATCTATGCACTGCACAGTCTTGCAGTGCTCTTGAATCTCTTGGCCGTGGATATATACTTTCAAGAGAGACTGTACACTTCACAGTCTGTACACTTCACAGTCTGTACACTGTACAGAGACTTCACTGTACCAGGGTGGTGCTTGACTCTGAGTCGGTGAGTCAAATTTGACTCAAAACTGACGCAACTCAACTTGAGTCAGAGTCGAGTCACTTAAGAAATATAGGTGGGTTGAGTTGAGTCAGAGTCGAGTCGCATGGATGTGGCTTGAGTCAGAGTTGAGTCAGATTCGAGTCGCATGGATGTCGCTTGAGTCAAAGTTGAGTCGCCTGGATGCTGCTCGAGTCAAAGCTGAGTCGACTCATCCTCTTACGAGTCACAGTAACATCTGCTGAAAAAAATAGGAGCAACTAAATAATAAAGGGGTCCAAACAATGTTCTGGAGTGTGAGGGACTGAGTCCAGGTGCTTTTCAATAAAGGTTGTTGAAATTTGTATTATTATTAATATATACATAATAATAATAGAAAATCCCATGACCTGTTGACGCTTGTTCATTGTTGTTTGTTCATTGATGATATCTCTGTTAGAGAGGAAACGTTTGAATGTTCAATACAACCTTGCAGGCACGTAGCCAAGAGAGGGGGGTGGGGGGAGGCGGCGGGTGCGGTCGCACCCCCTGGAGGCCAGGAGGTCCCTTATCGGCGCACGCACCGCGCCGAAAAGGGCCGACGAGACCGCGCGAAGCGCGGTATCATGGGCTCTTTACCACGCGAAGCGTGGTCTTTAGAGAGTTTAGAGCACTTCAGAGGCTCTTTAGGGCCACCAGGAGCCTCTCTGAAAGACCAAAGGGCCCCTTGGACGTTCAAAAGAGCCCTGTGCATTTCAGAGGGGCCCCTGGGTGGACCAAAAGGGCCCCTGAGGGGGTCCGAGGGCCCCTGAACACGTCGAATGGCCCCTAGCCAGCACAGAGGGGCCTCTGGGCAGGTCGAGAGGCCCCTGAGCATGTCGGCAGGGCGACAAAGCAGCCAGCACAGCCCCTTGCCAGATCATAAGGGCCCCTGATCAGGTTGGAGAGTCCTTGGAAAGACCTCAGAGGGCCCCTGGGAAGTTCACAGGGCCCCTGTGCAGGTCAGAGGGGCCCCTGACAAGACCGAAAGGGCCCCGTAGGTGGGTCAGAACGGCCCCTGAACATGCCGAATGGCCCCCTAGTCAGCACGGAGGGGCCCCAGGGCAGGTCGGAGGGCCCTCGAAACATATCGCAAGGCGACAAAGCAGCCAGCGCAGTCCTTTGCCAGGTTGGAAGGGCCCCTTAGAAGGCTGGAGGGCCCCTGGACAGATCAGAGGCGCCCTGGAAAGTTCAAAATGCCCCTGTGCAGATCAGAGGGGCCCCTGAAAAGACCGAAAGGGTACCTGGGCGGGTACGAAGGGCCCCGGAACATGCAGAATTGGCCCCTATCCAGCACGGAGGTGCCCCAGGGAAGGTAGGAGGGCCCTCTGAGCATGTTGGCAGGGCGGCAAAGCAGTCAGCGCAGTCCGACCAGAAGAGTCGCTGGGCAGATGGAGGGGCTCCTAGGCAAGTCAGAGGGGCCCCTGGCTAGACCGAAACGGTTCCTGGGCCGGTCGGAAGGGCCCTTGAACATTCCAGATGAGTTCCTAGCCAGACTGGAGGGGCCCCTGGGCAGGTCGGAGGGCCCCTGAGCATGTCGGCAGGGTGACAAAGCAGCCAGTTCAGTCCCTGGCCAGGTCGGATTGACCTCTGAACAGGCCGAATGGCCCCTTGACACACAAGAGGGGCTTCTTGGAAGTTTCAGAGGAGTCCCCCTGGTCAGACCGGAAGGGCCAAAGCACGTATAGATCCCAGATGAATATTAATACAAAGAGGACTTACTCCACAAGACAAATATTAAAATCGGAGCTTTCGGGTATATTGTAACACTCTTCGTCAGCGATTAAGAGGCATTCGGTAACAGGTCATTCCTCGTCTTTAAGATTAGCAATGATATGTTACCGAATGCCTCTTTTTTTAATAAATGTAGTCCAAATGTTTTTGAATGGATGGATGTCCGAGGTCAGGACTCACGCTAAGCATAGCTTGTTGCGCAGGCCCTGACCCCACCGCCCGATCAAGCAATTCCTGGCGTCCGGCAGAATTTAGAAGCGAAAGTTGTACGTGCGACCGCTGCCACCGGCCACAGGCCATACCAGTCAGGGGCAAATAGCGAGCACCGAAGCGACTCGAACCCGGGCTGCCACTACCGGCTGAGGTCAGAACCCCAGCGCTCTCCCGACTGAGCTACAGGGGCGGACTCTTAATCGCTAACGAAGGGTGTTACAATATACCCGCAAGCTCCGATTTTAATTTGTATTGTATAATAAGCCCTCTTCATATTTAATATATATCACATTATCACCGACTCCACATCATGTCTTTTCGCAGATCCCAGATGAGTCCCTGAACAGGTCAAAAGGGCGTTGGAAAGGTCGGAGGGGCCCTGTTATGTTGTGGCCTAACCCCCCGTACTGTATTGCCTGGAGTCGCCCCTGTCTCCTCGACCGCCAGCTCCGTCCCTGAGCGCGCCTCTGCCGGCGCATACCCAGAGGGCATTGTCTGGCTCGAGGGACGCCGGGCGGGGTCACGGGCGCCTCAGCGTCAGTTGCGTCCCTATGTCCGGCACAGCAATATATCTGGCACGAGTGTTTACTGTTTCCGCGGCCTAGACGAAACGAACCGATACACAACAGGCTCCTAGACGATCTGAAGGGACCCTGGGCCTTTCAACAGTAAGAATGCAGTTGTCCAGGGAATACAACTCAAAATTTGTGCAGCGTAACTACAAATTCAATTATATGCGGATTTAGATTTAAAAAACGGCCCGTTTCTCGGCGCATTTATGTGTTATGTTGCTACTTTCCTATATAATTGGGCAAAATAGTTAACTTTAACATTTTTTTTAAACGCACTTTTAAACGCTGAATAACATTTTTAGAGGTCTGCACTATAAGCAATGTGACGCATTGATGAGAATGCATATCTAGGGTAGAAGACTCAACATTTTAGTGCCGCTCCGCGGCGCAATTTGTTTAACCCTATTTGTAACAGGGGGGGGGGGGGGCGGATTCCGTCCCCCTCATGTTTTTCGCAGATATCTCCAGAACGGCTGGGAGCAGGCCCATGAAATTTTGGGACTTTTCATAGAATTGAACTCCGGATTTGGAGTCAAAATTTTGAGTTCTTAACTTGAACAGAGGCGGTTCCAGGGCACAGTTTTGGGTGGGTTCGGAGGCGACATTTGGCGAAAATACGGAAATGCGATCTTCACGGTTTCTTCCTAACTGCATCAAGTATGAAGGAGTTACATCGGCTTACCGTGATTGCAAAAAGTGCAAATTAGATGATGTTAATGAAATATCATACAAAATTGCATGGCAGAGGCGGTTTCAGGGGCTTGAAAAGGGGGGGGGGGGTTTCCAGGAAGTATTCAATGCTTGGCGGGAAGCCAATAGAGCAATGTAAGGGGCATTTCTAGCTATCAAGATGTAAAAGATAGCTTCTGCTTCCATTATTTGCATAATTTATTACATATAGAGTTTCAGGGGCGTGTTCAGGAACATGAAAAGGGGGGTGACTGGCATGGTGATGACGATATGCCAGCGATAACGGCGCAATATACGTTTAGCTTATAATAATATATGCACATATGAGACCAGAAAAGGGGATAAAGTCATTTTTTGCAGAGGCGCGCTCAGGAATGGAAGAAAGGGGGTCATATTATTGCAAGGAAACTAAGAGGCATGGGCGTACAATGACATAACATACTGCAGTTTTCGGATGAAACACGCACCACAGGCTACTCTACGAACGATTATAAGATAATAGGCGAGTCCAGGTAGGGTAAAAAGGGGGGTAAGCAATGTTAATTGAAGTTGTAAGTGAAATAGTCACTGTTGACTAGTTAGTATCATAATAGCGGATAATATACTTATCAAAACGTCTTGCGCCGCCCTAGTTTGGATCCTGGATACGCCTATGATGAAGTACAGCATGCAAAAAGGAACTATCTATGATACTATCTATGATCAGTAACATATTTATAGTGCTGGGTAGCAACTTGTCTGCGGTTAATATTTTTCCCAATTTTACCCCCCTTTTCACTAACCTGGTACCGCCTATGGCAAAAAATATGATTTATAACTGTTTTTCTAATGTCTCAATCACATACCATTTCATTTATCGAAAAAACAACATAAAAAATGGTTTTATTACGCATTTACTTCACCCCCATATTGAGTGACCTGCACACGCCTATGATTTTTGAATTTTCAAACGTCACCGTCATATATCAATTTCCGATTCAATTTCTATCGATTCCTATTAGTTGTGTTAAAATCGGTCGATAAACATGAAAGCTATGTTGAATCAAAAATACCACTAAAATTTGTGGTTTTTGCCCCCCTGTTGCTCCCCTATCCAAAATTTAGATTTTTGTATTATTTATAAATGTAGATCGTGTTGAGGGGAACCAAACACCGTTTCATTTTTGAAAATCGGACGGGTAGATCTCGAGATCTCCGGGGGGGGCGGAATCCGCCCCCCCTGTTACAAATAGGGGTAGCCAGGAGCCTGTTACAAATAGGGTTAAGGGTTCCAGGTCTTGATTGAGCTTAACAAAAATATTCCAAGTTGGTATAGCTGATTCCAAATTGGTGTCGTTGGTTCCAAAGTTGATACGGCAGTTTGCTAACTCCAGGTCCTAAACGTTGGTATGGCCCATGCCATAAAGACATAAAGACATAAAAGAAAAGTGCAACAAAGAGCCTCTTGGGCCCATCCGAGGTTGCACCCCCCCCCCCATCCCCCCCCCCCCCCTCCACCAGTCTCGCCCCTTCAAATCACCTTACTCTACCTGCATAAAAGAAGGCTAATCCCACGAGTATTTATGAACTAATCCCTTCTCTGTAAAGTATTTATCTAATCTAATTTTGAAGGAAGCAAGTGTCACTGCATCAGCGACATCCCCTGGTAGCATATTCCAATGTCCTACAACCCTTCTACTGAAAAATGACTGTCGTAGCCTAGTCCTACTTTGTTTCATAATGAGTTTATGCTGATGACCTCTACCTCGATTTTCCCTATTGAACTCAAACATACCCTTTAAATATCCAGAATGCTGACTATTTACAAATTTGAAGACTTCAATTAGATCTCCTCTTAGCCTTCTATATCTAAGTGAAAACATACCCAATTTCCTTAATCTATCTTCATAAGGTAAACTACCAAGACAATTAATCATTTTTGTTGCCCTTTTTTGAACTCTTTCTAACAACCAGCAATCTTTCTCATATGTTGGAGACCAGGCTTGTACACAATACTCCAAATGTGGTCTAACGTATGCACAATACAGTTTTGTTATTACCTTTTCACTCTTGTAGGAAACATTTCTGTTAATGGCCCCTAGCATTCTAAGTGCCTTTTTCCTAGCTTCGAAGGGGCCCCCATCCTGTCATACTGCATTTTCCATCCTTGTAACGTGCTTTTTCATCCGTTTTCTTGGACCTTTCAACGCTCGGGAAAGGGTCCTTTCAGCGCTCGGGATGGGGGCCCCTTCGAGGCGCCGCACCCCCTGGACGAAATCCTGGCTACGTGCTTGCAACCTTGTGCTTTTTATGACTAATATTTATATTAATATTAATATTATTTTTATTAATCATATTTATTATTATTATTATAATAATAATAATAATTATTATTATTATTGCTATAAGAAACAAATATATCTGAATATATCTTACAATGCAGCTGGAAGCAGTATATATTCAGGATAATGCAATATTCATGTGTTGTATTTAATATTCCAATGAGTTTTGCAAGTCGAATACATTTGAATGTTTAATCAAAGTCGTGAAGTCAGTTGAACATGAGTCAAACATGAGTCGACTCAATAAACTTGCACATGAGTCGGAGTTGAGTCATGAGTAAAAACAAATGAGTCAAAGTTGAGTCGACTAAAAAAAATGTCCCCTCTCATTTGAGTCTGAGTTGAGTCAGGGCTAACAATAGCAAATGAGTCAAAGATGAGTCGACTCAACAAAAACAAATATCCGCTTCAGTCAGAGTTGAGTCAGAGACCCTTCGAAAATGAGTCAGAGTCGAGTTAGTCTAAACAAATCTGAGCCTAGCACAACCCTGCACTGTACAGTCTCTCTTGAAAGTATCTATCCACGGCCAAGAGATCCAAGAGAGACTGTACAGTGCATAGATACAAGAGAGACTGTACAGTCTCGAAGCCTGCGGCTGCGGTCACTATGGACCTCTTTCCGTGGCAGCTTCTAACCTCCTCCAAGTTGCTCCAATTTGCAACTGTGCTATACTAATGCACAGACAGTTGCAAGTTGGAGCAACTTGGAGGAGGATAGAGGAGGTTAGAGGTGCCACTGGAACAGGCCTCATACCAGTGTTGGGTCAGTGAAGTGCGCCCCCGGCGGTGGCCGAGCTGGGCAGTCGGTAGCCTCGCTGTCAGCAATTCACTCCGTCGTCCGGCTTATATACCGGCAGGATGTCCGGCCTACCAATTATGGAATCCGGGCTGTCAGCACTCCGGCAAAACAGAACACGAGCTTTACTCAGAGAAAATGGAGACGCTTTGAGGTAGGAGTAACTATTTGGTAACCATGTATCGATGTATGTCTTTTCAGACTGCTCTACAAGAGTACAACCTCAGTGTAACCCTCGCCCTACGGGGGGGGGGGGGCTTACAGGCCCTCTCTGAGGTTTTTCTTAAATCACTTTTTACACATACGGTGCATGTTGCTGAATTTTTTAGTAGCTGAGTTTACAACAATTCTACGTATTCTGTAAAAGTTTAATTGAAATTGGTTAAGTGTTTTGGGAGATTGTCATGTTTTGATGACGTCATGTTGGTGGAAAAACGATAAATATTTGAAAAATGATAGAACACAGAGATTTAAAAGAAATAGCAAACGCAACTCACCAAAGATGCAAAATCGCATTTTCTTTAAAATGGCTATCTCGTATTTTCAAAATGTTGGGTTTTTGACCCCTAAAATAAAGAAAACTTTCTTTTAAAATCCCAACAAAATCAAAATTTTCAAAGATATTAAAACAAAACGAATTATATGTAAGAGAACTGAGTATGGACAATACCCATACCAAATTTCAAAGCAATATCATCATTTTTGACTGAGTGATGGCTCCCTAAGTGTAAGAAACTGATGACGTCATTTTTTAATAACTTTTGGACTTTTTTTTGACAAGATACGAACAAATAATTACCTTTTCTGTATTTCTGGGCCAAGACTGGTATAGGAACATGCCTTTTTACTTGCATTTATCAATTTCTCATTTTGAGGTTTTCTGAAGAGCAAAATCGCTGTTCTGGACGTGTTAAATCCGAGGTCATTCACTTGACCTGGAAGGTCACCCATTGACCTGAAACTTAAAAATCCCATGCTGTTAGATTCCTCTCATGACAGAGAACATGCTGGTTCTTACCGCATTGCTCTAAGTTGCTTGGTTTGGAAGTTAACAGGGGGCCCTGTCAGGCCCCCGTAGGGCGAAGGTGAAAAAAACTCCCGCAGGGCGAGGGTTAATGTTCCATGCAAATTTGGTACGGCAAATGTCTGAAAGTTTTCACCAAATCTTTTGAGCGCAAAAGGTATAATCGACAATTTCTTGGGGCCATATCGGTTGACCGGTATTTTCTCAGAGAAAACTGCAAAATAATGTGCGGTTTGTTGTCTGCAACCTATCAGAGTATGAACGAAAAAAACAGCAATTTAAAGTTGCCGATGCTAGCGGATTCTGTTATATCGTCTCCATTAAGCCCGACTTCCAACCCACCACCACCACGGCTTATCGCTGCCTATCGCTGCCTATCGCTGCCTATCGCTGCCTATCGCTGCCTATCGCTGCCTATCGCTGCCCATCGCTGCCCATCGCTGCCCATCGCTGCCTATCGCTGCCCATCGCTGCCCATCGCTGCCCATCGCTGCCTATCGCTGCCTATCGCTGCCTATCGCTGCCTATCGCTGCCTATCGCTGCCCATCGCTGCCCATCGCTGCCCATCGCTGCCTATCGCTGCCTATCGCTGCCTATCGCTGCCTATCGCTGCCTATCGCTGCCTATCGCTGCCATCGCTGCCTATCGCTGCCTATCGCTGCCCATCGCTGCCCATCGCTGCCTATCGCTGCCTATCGCTGCCCATCGCTGCCTATCGCTGCCTATCGCTGCCTATCGCTGCCCATCGCTGCCCATCGCTGCCCATCGCTGCCTATCGCTGCCTATCGCTGCCTATCGCTGCCTATCGCTGCCCATCGCTGCCTATCGCTGCCTATCGCTGCCTATCGCTGCCTATCGCTGCCTATCGCTGCCTATCGCTGCCTATCGCTGCCTATCGCTGCCTATCGCTGCCCATCGCTGCCTATCGCTGCCTATCGCTGCCCATCGCTGCCCATCGCTGCCTATCGCTGCCTATCGCTGCCTATCGCTGCCTATCGCTGCCTATCGCTGCCTATCACTGCCTATCGCTGCCTATCGCTGCCTATCGCTGCCCATCGCTGCCCATCGCTGCCTATCGCTGCCTATCGCTGCCTATCGCTGCCTATCGCTGCCTATCGCTGCCTATCGCTGCCTATCGCTGCCTATCGCTGCCTATCGCTGCCCATCGCTGCCTATCGCTGCCTATCGCTGCTGCATGGATCAGCACATGACCGGGCATACCTGTCATCCCCCCCCCCCCCGGCCAGGGCGTCCAGCCGGACCGTGCCGAGCTGCCGCCGGCCGGGCTGTAGGCCGGTAGCGGACGTGTTTTTCGTCGGCTGTCGGCCCCGCTTCCGGTCGCCCAGGCACGTCACGTCACGTACGCGCAGCAACGGGGCCGACTGTTGACCGACCGGGCAGTGGACGGTGCGGAAAAACTGACCAAACCGTGACCCGGCCCAGCCGCTCGACGGTCCCGTCCCGTCCCGTCCCGTCCCGTCCCGTCCCGTCCCGTCCCGTCCCGTCCCGTCCCGTCCCGTCCCGTCCCGTCCCGTCCTGTCCTGTCCTGTCCTGTCCTGTCCTGTCCTGTCCTGTCCCGTCCCGTCCCGTCCCGTCCCGTCCCGTCCCGTCCCGTCCCGTCCTGTCCTGTCCTGTCCTGTCCTGTCCTGTCCTGTCCTGTCCTGTCCAGTTCCAGTTCCCGTTCCCGTTCCAGTTCCCGTTCCCGTTCCCGTTCCCGTTCCCGTTTCCGTTTCCGTTTCCGTTTCCGTTTCCGTTCTCGTTCCCGTTCCCGTTTCTCGTTTCCGTCCTGTCCCATCCTGTCCCATCCTGTCCCATCCTGTCCCATCCTGTCCCATACTGTCCCTTCCTGTCCCATCCTGTCCCATCCTGTCCCATCCTGTCCCATCCTGTCCCATCCTGTCCCGTCCTGTCCCGTCCTGTCCCGTCCTGTCCCGTCCTGTCCCGTCCAGTCCCGTCCTGTCCCGTCCTGTCCCGTCCTGTCCCGCCCTGTCCCGTCCTGTCCCGTCCTGTCCCGTCCTGTCCCGTCCTGTCCCGCCCTGTCCCGTCCTGTCCCGTCCTGTCCCGTCCTGTCCCGTCCTGTCCCGTCCCGTCCTGTCCTGTCCCGTCCTGTCCCGTCCTGTCCTGTCCTGTCCTGTCCTGTCCTGTCCCGTTCCCGTTCCCGTTTCCGTTCCTGTCCCATCCTGTCCCATCCTGTCCCATCCTGTCCCATCCTGTCCCATCCTGTCCCATCCTGTCCCATCCTGTCCCATCCTGTCCCATCCTGTCCCATCCTGTCCCGTCCTGTCCCGTCCTGTCCCGTCCTGTCCCGTCCCGTCCTGTCCTGTCCTGTCCCGTCCTGTCCCGCCCTGTCCCGCCCTGTCCCGTCCTGTCCCGTCCTGTCCCGTCCTGTCCCGTCCTGTCCCGTCCTGTCCCGTCCTGTCCCGTCCTGTCCCGCCCTGTCCCGTCCTGTCCCGTCCTGTCCCGTCCTGTCCTGTCCTGTCCTGTCCTGTCCCGTTCCCGTTTCCGTTCCTGTCCCATCCTGTCCCATCCTGTCCCATCCTGTCCCATCCTGTCCCATCCTGTCCCATCCTGTCCCGTCCTGTCCCGTCCTGTCCCGTCCTGTCCCGTCCTGTCCCGTCCCGTCCCGTCCCGTCCCGTCCTGTCCCGTCCTGTCCCGTCCTGTCCCGTCCTGTCCCGTCCTGTCCCGTCCTGTCCCGTCCTGTCCCGTCCTGTCCCGTCCCGTCCTGTCCTGTCCCGTCCTGTCCCGTCCCGTCCTGTCCTGTCCCGTCCTGTCCCGTCCTGTCCCGTCCTGTCCCGTCCTGTCCCGTCCTGTCCCGTCCTGTCCCGTCCTGTCCCGTCCCGTCCTGTCCTGTCCCGTCCTGTCCCGTCCTGTCCCGTCCTGTCCCGTCCTGTCCCGTCCTGTCCCATCCTGTCCCGTCCTGTCCCGTCCTGTCCCGTCCTGTCCCGTCCTGCCCCGTCCCCATGTTCGGCGATGATGTTCGGTTGTCGGAGTAATCGATGAAAATGGTGCATGTGTGAATATTTTAATTGTACGCACTTTTCTACATAGTTATGGCATTTCAAGGCATTGATAATATTAAGTGATTTCGCATGGTTTGTTTTCATGACATTTAACTGTTTGCCCAATTCCTAACCATACGAACAAAAACCACTTCACCAGATTTTTCATTCTTTAACAAATGAAATAGGCTGCATGGGTTGTACTCAAGATTACTTTACTATGGTTGTACTTATTAGTAAAGTAATCTTGGTTGTACTTATCTATGCGATTTTAGCGAATAAACCATCTCTATACGAGGTTCACTTAGAACCCATGTGTCGCCGAGCGAAGGCATAAAATATCATATACTTTAGTAATTAGTTTATAGAGCTTTTCGGAAAAAAAGAAGGAAGCGACGAAGTTTGACCAACCTACTCAACGTAGGTGCTTTTATTTCCAATTGTCACGTATCACCAGGTGTCGGCTCAACTCAGTGGCCGAAAAGGTTCACGATGAAAAATCACGAGAAAAATTGATGAATATTACATTATATGGCGAGACTATTAGAAATGCAGCTTTCGCTTATACAAAGTAGTTTCTCATATATAAATACAACTCATGAGCAAATAATTTAGCTAAATATCTACCGTGCGCAAATTTATTTCAGTTTATCAATAGTATTTATTAAGTATGCACCCTGAACCGTGTACTTCCCTCCTTTCATGGTCCTATTGAAATGCTTTAACCCTCGCCCTACGGGGGGTCCTAAAACGACCCCCCTGAGGTTTTTCTTTCATAACTTCTTAGAAATGCGGTGCATCTTGCTGCAATTTTCAGTAGCTAAGTATACAACAATTATACGTATGCTATACAAATTTTATTGAAATTAGATGAGAAATTTGGGAAATAATGATGTTTTGATGACGTCATGTTGGTGGAAAAACGATAAATGTTTGAAAAATGGTAGAAAACAGTCTTGAAGCAAAAGATATAAAATGTCAATTTCTTTAAAATGGCAATCTCGGATTTGCAAAATTGTGGGTTTTTGATCCCCAAAATGAACAAAAACTTTTTTTTTAAATGACCTCAAAATCAAAATTTTCAAAGATGTTAAAAAAGCCGGAATATATGTGAGATAACTGAGTATGGAAAATACTCAAACCAAATTTCAAAGAAATATCTCTGTTTTTGACTGAGTGATGGCTCCCTAAGTGTAAGAAATTCATGACGTCACTTTTTTAATAACTTTTTTGGACTTTTTTTACCAGATACGAATAAATACTTATCTTTTCTGTATTTCTGAGACAAAACTGGTCTAGGAACATGCCTTTTTATTTGCATTTATCAATTTCTCATTTTGAGGATTTCTGACAGAACAAAATCGCTGTTCTGGACGTCGTCGATCGAGGTCATTCACCTGACCTGGAAGGTCACTCGTTGACCCGAAACCTAAACATTGCATACCGTTAGATTCCAAACATGACAGGCAACATGTTGGTTCTTACCGCGTTGCTCTATGTTGCTTGGTTTGGAAGTTAGCAGGGGGGTCGTTCTAGGACCCCCGTAGGGCGAAGGTGAAAAAAGCTCCCGTAGGGCGAGGGTTAACCCTGGCCCTACATCACATCGGGTCCTAAAACGACCCACCTGAGGTTTTTCTTACATAACTTTTTAGATATGCGGCGCATCTTGCTGAAATTTTCAGTAGTTAAGCATACAATTATCATACGCATGCTGTAACATTTTTATTGAAATTGGTTGAGAAATTAGGGAAATAATGATGTTTTGATGACGTCATATTGGTGGAAAAATTATAAATGTTTGAAAATCGTAGAAATCAGAGTTTTTAGGAAAATTGCAAACGCAATTAAGAAAGATATAAAATGTCATTTTCTTTAAAATGGCAATCTCAGATTTTCGAAATTTTGTTTTTTTGACCCCCAAAATGAACAAAAACTGTTTTTTAAATCACCATAAAATCAACATTTTCAAAGATGTCAAAAAATCAGAATATATGTGAGAGAACTGAGTATGGACAATACTCAAACCAAATTTCAAAGAAATATCTCTATTTTTGGCTGAGTGATGGCTCCCTAAGTGTATGAAATTCATGACGTCATTTATTTAATAACTTTTTTGGACTTTGTTTGACCAGATACGAATAAATAACTACCTTTTCTGTATTTATGAGACAAAACTGGTCTAGGAACATGCCTTTTATTTACATATATCAATTTCTCATTTTGAGGTTTTCTGACTCTGGACGTGGTCGATCGAGGTCATTTACTTGACCTGGAAGGTCACTCGTTGACCCGAAACCTAAAAATTGCATACCGTTAGATCACAAACATGACAGGCAATATGTTGGCTCTTACCGCGTTGCTCTGTTGCTTGGTTTGGAAGTTAACGGGGGGGTCTTTTTAGGACCCCCCCCCCCCCCGTAGGACGAAGGTGAAAAAAGCTCCCGTAGGGCGAGGGTTAAATTGATATTGATTTAAATCGCTGCAGTAAACGTGGAAGCATTACTTGTGAGCCTAACCACCACTGACCCGACCTAATAACACCAATTGCGCCTGCACCTGGCTCGTTCCCGGCAGCTCGAGCGGCTCGTCCCCGGCGGCAAAAACTCGTCCACTGTTCGTCGGCCGGAGGCCTGCAGTTGCAACTCTGGGGCCTGCCCGATCGGCATCACATCGGACCGCTTTCCCGCCGAAAAACTCGGTCAGGTACACGGTGCGGCGGTGTAGGGCAATGTCGGTGCTGTGCAGGTCGCTGTGCTGGCCGTGCTGGTCTGATTCAGACGAGCGTCAGTCAATTAGGTCGATTGCATTTGACTCAGCCCGGGGATTTGATCAGCTATTGGTGATATGCCCGTCGATGTTTCGTTTTAACACCCTGTCACTGTTATAGGAATATCAGCACCAAGTGGCGATATGACTAATAACATATCATGTGTTTTCGACAGTGGCGGCGGAAGGTATTTTCGGATGGGGGGTGGGGGGCAAAGAAACCAGGTGACCCCCTCGGCCAAAAGGCCCCACACGGCCAAAGCCCCCCCCCCAAAAAAAAAAAACGCGAAATGGTATCTCCTAGGAGTTAGGCCAGTAGGTATATTTTGCAGGGTCTCTAAATGGTCGCAAAAAAAAACGTCAGACAGGCCCATGTTGAAGTCTCAGGCCTTCCGAGGGCCCCTCAGGCCTACCGAGGGCCTTCTCTCTGCGTTAAATGGCACCTCAGGCCTGGCTGGGGGTGTGTGAGTGTGTACATGTATGTTCGTGAGTCGGGAAATGGTGCCAAGTTATAAGCGCTCAAAGTGCTTTTGCACCTTTCCCTCACATCATTCTTTGTTTCTTGCGTTTGTAAATAAACATCAACATCAACATCAAGCATCAACCTCAGGGCCCTCGGTCAACTTCTTGGAGGGCCCTCTTACAAATTTATGGGAGGGAGGCAAAATCATATGTTTGCCCCCCGACTTCTTGAGTGCGTGGGGGGGGGGGGGGGAGGGGAGGGAGCTGCCCCCTGCCCCCTCTTCCGCCGCCCCTGGCTTTCGATAACACATGTTCTCGGTCTCATACTGTACTGACGTTTCCATTGATATGACTTTGTATCGGCAACACACATAGCCACTTACGGCCAGGAGTATAGCAGCTATGCTTTACCATAATCATTTGTCTCTTTCTCTTCTCATTTTTTACCAAATCTTTTGTAGCTTTTTGTTGTCAGATTTTGATGAGTATTCGATCTTTGAAAATATATTGCAGGATCCTTGTGATCTGGTGTCTTTATACTGCCCTTGAGATATGTCCACTTTCGAGGTCCTGGAGTACATACCTACTAGGGAGGCAGGAGCAGGTCGGACATGCTGCACCTGGCTTTCACATGACATTCTCCTGCCGATAGATGTCACGCCAATGGCGCCAAAAAAAGAAGAAAAAAAGAAGAAGAAACACTTTTACTTGCACCGTAGGACATCGGACTCGGAACCCGGACTCCAACAGTTCTGGGTTCGAGTCTGGCTACTGGCGCAAGTCATTCGGTTCCCCGCTTGGGAGGGGGTGGTTCCCCTCCCCACCCGCGGCAGCATATGGCTATAGGCCGGACTACGGGGTGGGCGAGAACACCGTAGTCCGGCCTATCCCCCCTCCCCCCCAAAAATCCTTTCTTTAATCATTGCAAAAGCACAGTGTATCAAACAAAATTCGACGTAACGGCTATTTTCAACAGACGCGATAACTGTTCGCTGATTCATGTGTATGCTCAATTGCTCATTCTATGTGTAGTCTAAGCATTCCTCAAAAACTGTCGAACCTTTGGTCGAAATTAGGACGCCACCGATGTGTGCCGGTGGCGAGGTGCCGGAATGCGGTGTCCAGTTTTTGTTTGTGCGGAGCGGAACACACGTTTTAACAGCCGGGAGAATGTCGACCTGTTTTCCAGCGCGACGAATCAGTGACTACGGTCAGACCGAGGTCAGACCGGATATAGACAGGGTACAGACCGGGGTACAGACTGGGGTACAAACTGGGGTACAGACCGGGGCCAGACCGGGCTACAAACCTGGGTACAGACCAGGGTACCGACCGGGAGTACAGGCCGGGGTACATACCGGGTACAGACCGGGTACATACCGGGGTGCAAACTGGGGTCACACCGGGGTACAGATCGGGGTACAGACCAGGGTACAGACCGGGGTACAGACCGGGGTACAGACCGGGGTACAGACCGGGGTACAGACCGGGGTACAGACCGGGGTACAGACCGGGGTCAGACCGGGGTACAGGCCGGGGTACAGGCCGGGGTACAGACCGGGGTACATATCGTGGTCAGACCGGGGTACAGACCAGGGTCAGACAAATTTTCAGATGATTGTCGTAGGACATCTTTAATTCGTATCGCCCCCTGAGAAAATGGGTCGTCTGTATCGCCATATTTAATGGCGTGCGGCGCAGTCTGCCACTTGTCGTCTGTATCGCCATATTTAATGGCGTGCAGCGCAGTCTGCCACTTGTCGTCTGTATCGCCATATTT
This sequence comes from Chirona hameri, assembly GCA_036785665.1. Lineage (NCBI taxonomy): Eukaryota > Metazoa > Arthropoda > Thecostraca > Balanomorpha > Balanidae > Chirona > Chirona hameri. The sequence continues at coordinate 16,735 of JAXIVJ010001929.1, read as the reverse complement.
AATGGCGTGCGGCGCAGTCTGCCACTTGTCGTCTGTATCGCCATATTTAATGGCGTGCGGCGCAGTCTGCCACTTGTCGTCTGTATCGCCATATTTAATGGCGTGCGGCGCAGTCTGCCACTTGTCGTCTGTATCGCCATATTTAATGGCGTGCGGCGCAGTCTGCCAATTATCTGAATGCGTTTGACACCACGATGCAGTCTTCGGATGTCTGATTTATTCGTTGTTTTGCCTTGGAGGTATTTAGACTGTACCGCCATAACTTATGTTTTGCGGCACAGTATACCATTTTATTTGAAATAGCTATCCCTAGCTGCCTACCCATTTTGTACCTACCCATTTTGTACAGGTATTCGATAATGAAATGAAGTGCAATGCTATAGTGAATGAACATTGAACAATACACTTTCCATTTTCTTAAGGGGAGGGCAATTCCATGATTATCCAACGGAAAAACCATTACATGCTCTTTAGTTTTTTTCGAAGTAGTATCTATCAGTGGCGGATCTAGGTTTCGAGTTTGGAGGGGGGGGGGGAATTTCGCTCCGTTCCGTCAGCGAAAAGTTGTTGACCGGGGTGGTGGGTGGCGTCGGGTCGTCAGCGCAGAGTCGTTGAAGCGGGGGGGGGGGGGGGGGGGGTGGCGTCGGATCGTCAGCGCGAAAAATCGCTGAGCAGGGGGGGGGGGGGGGGGGTGGGCGGGTTGGCGTCGGGTCATCAGCGGGAAAGGTCTTTTAGCAGGGGTGGGTGGCGTCGGGTCGTCAGCACGAAAGAGCCGAGCGAGGGAGTGGGGCAAATCTCGCCTTCCCTGAACAAAAATCACAACCTCCCGGAACGGTTGAGGGTGGGGGGGGGGGGGGATATGCGTTTGCCTACCGATTTTTCGTTTAGTGGGAGGAGAGCTATTGGGGCATTCCAGAACAGGTCGACCAACACAATCTCTAAATAACACCCTACATCTCATATTTCTATAAAACTACGTGTCTGGGGTTATCTGGGCTGTTGATTCACGCTGTGAACTTTTCAGCCTCGTCCGTCAAATAGTTTTCGAGTTACACCCTCGGGCCTGTACACAGCCTGTAATGTTAAGCAAAACTATCATTTTCAGCGACAATATCTCCCATCTAAACCAGTAAAACGCCTCAATCGGCGGTAACCGAGCGATATCTGTTGCTTCCCTGGGACAAACTACATACAAATAAAGTTGTATTAAATTGTTCATGATCGCCTTTCTCGAATCTGCAAAAAGGGAGTACGTCCTGAGCGCTGCATGCTTCATCGTATAAATTAATGCTTAGATAAATAAAAACATTTTTTTTATCAATAATTATTTGGGTTCATTTCGACGTTTGCATGTGCCATGCGCTGTGGTACCACCCCTATCAGAACGCATTATACAAAAATCAAAATTGATTTGATGGTCCTATCCAATGGTGAAAACCCGATCTCAATCGGAGCAGTAGTTGCAAAGTTATTAGCGTCCGAAAAGCGTCTGTACGGCCGGTTCGGGTCTGGTCAAATGTAAATTTGTTACCGAGCGGGTGCGAAGCCCCAGTGAGGTTTCTCGTCAACTTACTAGACAATTTTACATTTGACCCGGCCCGACACGGCCCGACACGGCCCGAACCGGCCGTACAGACGCTTTTCGGAAGCTAATAACTTTGCAACCACTGATCCGATTGTGATCGGGTTTTCACCATTGGACAGGACCATCAAATCAATTTGGATTTTGGTATGGTGGGTTCTGATAGGGGTGGTACCACAGCGCCGTGGCACACGCAAACGTAGAAATGAATAAAAATCATTCTTGATCAAAAATATCATTATTAATCTAAGCATTCGTTTTGTGTACGCTGAAGCATGCAGCGCTCAGGACGTACTCCTTTTTGGCGGATTCGAGAAAGAAGATCATGAACAATTTAATACAACTTTTTGTTGTTGTTGCTGGCATGCATGGAAGCCTGGCATTTTTTATGGAGGACTAAAAGGACTAGAAGGACTATGTGTTACGTGTGCTCCCGTACCGTTTCATATTTCAAACCTGTTTTACCTTTACCAGCGCGCGCCCGCTCGGTCATCGTCCAAAAAGATGTTTTACTGGTCTAGTAAGTTGACGAGAAACCTGACGGGCGTTTCGCGCCCGATGGGTCATCATGCGAGTCATATAAACCTATATACTAGTCAAACGCCTTTTGGGGCGATGACCGAGCGAGTGCGCTCTGATAAAAGTGTAGTAAGACATATTCCTTTTAGTCATTTTATACCTCCGGAAAAATTCCCAGGCCTCAATGCATGCCAACATAAAAATTAAGTTGTATTAAATTGTTCATGATCTCATTTCTCGAATCCGCCAAAAGGGAGTACGTCCTGAGCGATGCATGCTTCAGCGTATAAACTAATGCTTAGATTAATAATGCCATTTTTGATCAAGAATTATTTTTGTTCCTTTCGACGTTTGCGTGTACCACCCCTATCAGAACGCACTATACCAAAATCAAAACTGATTTGATGGTCCTATCGAATAGTGAAACCCAATCTCAGTCGGAGCAGTGGTTGCAAAGTTATTAGCTTCCGAAACCCGTCTGTACGGCCGTGTCGGGCCGTGTCGGGCCGGTTCGGGCCGTGTCGGGCCGGTTCGGGCCGTGTCGGGCCGGTTCGGGCCGGGTCAAATGTAAATTTGTCTAGTAAGTTGACGAGAAACCTCACATGCGCTTCGCGCCCGCTCGTTATTCATCAGAATCATCAGGAACAATACATTATTATGATGTAATCATTTTTGGAAATTCGAAAAATTTCAATTTCTTCACGTGATCTCCGGTCAAATCACGTGATTTTATATTGTGGTCTTTTAAAATGCGGATATTTTTCCATGCCAGAATGGAATCCGATACATACACCTTCGATGTTAAAAAAATAGTGATAGTTCTTTTCTCTAAATATAATATTTATATTTTTTTATTTGGAAAAATCATGGTTACCAGCACGTCTTTGGTAATAAGTAATAACTTTGGAAGTAATTGTGCTAGAAAGCTCAATTAAACGGCATTATGCTTATCTCGTCGACCTGCTTTCAATGATATACATCAGCCCTGTAGTCGCTCTATGACCTCAAGGTCACGAAGCAAGAAGAAGACTTGTCAATGATTCATATTTGTCATGAGTCGATTCACAGTGATTTACGGACCATAATTAAGATTCAACCATGATTCAATCACTCAACATTACCGTAATGAATGATTCAATCATGATTCAATCACCCAACATTACCATAATGAATGATTCAATCATGATTCAATCACTCACCATTAACACTGGTGAGTCGATTCACAGTGACTCACGGCTAATATGACTGGCTCATGAATGATTCATTCACAATGTCTCGCAATGTGGATAACTATCCTTAACCCGCGTGTTACTGGGGTAAATTTTCATAACGCGACTTACTGGGGGGGGTCTATTTCCCCCCCCCCCTCGGATCTCCGGAACTACTGGACCGAATGTAAAAATTCAAACGGCATTCGATATCCCTGGGAAATTTATCGAGGGAAACATAATATTGTTTACCTCAGGGTCACCGATGACGTCACAGGTCAGGTCAGGTACAAAATGTTTGACCGTGCCAAAAGGGTTCGATGGATGGAATTGTCGCGCAAAATTGGGATATTAAACGCATAACCTGTCGATAAATCGGTATGATTCGTGTGTCTGACACTTCTAAGTACCTTTCTAAGCTGTTTATGACCTTGGGTCAGGTCAAGGTCATCCGAGGTCACGAGGTTAAACTGCAGATCACGGTCATTAGGCGTTGTAACACATGTTTATGGATTTGTTTTTCGTCTAGAACGCGTAAGATAACCTTATAACATTGTTTGTTCGATATAAATAGAAGTAAAAAGCAAAAATGGAAATGCGTTTTTTATGCATAGCAATGCTGTGAGAGGTGGTCGATTTGTGTAATTTAAAGGTCATAACTCAGTCATTTTTGAAGATATCGACTTCAAATTTGGTACACATATTCACCGAATACGTCTCGATAACATATATTCCGGTTTTTGGATAATTCTGATTTGTTCTTGAAAACTTTGTCAAAACAAAAACAAATGTATTTGGATTTCTCAAAATTTTGAATAAAAAACCCTCAAAAATCCGAGATAGCAGTTTGATAGCCCGGTCTATTGTGAGTATTTTGATTTAAGACAATTGATTTTATCCTTAATATTGTACCTTTGACAGTGTTTTCCGCAAACCATTATTTTGCAACAAAAACCGGAGATCATGACGTCACTCTAACGTCATTCCCGGTTGACCTATCATAACCTCAAATTTTTCATTTTGCCAACATGTGTAGAATTGATGTGAGAGAAGTACTGTAAGTTTGGTGACGATACCTGTGTACGTTTAGGAATTATTGCAAAATAACGGGAGGGGGAGGGGGGCAAAATATAGCCCCCCAGTAACTCGCGGGTTAACCCTCGCCCTACGGGGGGGGGGGGGGCTGACAGGCCCCCCTGAGGCTTTTCTTGAATAACTTTTGACACATGAAGTGCATCTTTCTGACATTTTTGGTAGCTGAGTTTACAACAATGATACGTAAGATGTAAAAATGTAATTGAAATTAGTTAAGTAGTTTGGGAGATAATAATGTTTTGATGACGTCATGTTGGTAAAAAAATGATAAATAATTGAAAAATCGTAGAAAACAGAGTTTTAAAGAAAATTGCAAACCCAAATCACCGAAGATACAAAATGGCATTCTCTTTAAAATAGCAATCTCGTATTTTCAAAACTTTGGGTTTTTAACCCCTAAAATACAAAAAAAATGGGGGAAAATCCCCACAAAATCAAAATTTTCAAAGATATTAGAAAAACCGGAATATATGTGAGAGAACTGAGTATGAACAATACCCATACCAAATTTCAAAGCAACATATTAATTTTTGACTGAGTGATGGCTTCCTAACTGTAAGAAACTGATGACGTCATTTTTAAAATAACTTTTTTACATTTTTAGATAAGATACGAACAAATAATTACCTTTTTTGTATTTCTGAGCCAAAACTGGTCTAGGAACATGCATTTTTATTTACATTTATCAATTTCTAATTTTGAGGTTTTCTGAAGAGCAAAATCGCTGTTCTGGACGTGTTAAATCCGAGGTCATTCACTTGATCTGGAAGGTCACCCGTTAACCTGAAACCTAAAAATCACATACTGTTAGATTTCTCTCATGCCAGGCAACATGCTGGTTCTTACCGCATTGCTCTAAGTTGCTTGGTTTGGAAGTTAACAGGGGGCCTGTCAGGCCCCCCGTAGGACGAAGGTGAAAAAAGCTCCCGTAGGGCGAGGTTTAATGCCAAACAGCTCTCTTTGCAGTTTGTAGTCATTCAAAGCCCTTGTAGAAATTTGAATGACGTCATTGCATGTTGTCATTGAATTATGAAAATAGTTAGTTTAGTTAGATAAAAGCAGCGGGTGGCCGTGGGCGAAAGTGGCGCGACGGCAAAGATGGCACGACGCCAATTTCAGGACATTTGCTAAGATGGGAAATAGTTTTTTTTTATTATAAAATATATTTATAAGATTTATTATAGTTGCAAATTCCAAGTTCCAGAAGCATTAATGACTACATTTCGTTTTTTTAAGCGAACAGAACATTTATTTTGATTTTGCATTAGGTATTTTTTTATTTTTATAAAGCATGATGTGGAATAAAGCGCAGGGGTGGTAAACGTGCTTTGAGTGGCCCCGACCAAAAGTGGCACATACAAAAATGACCCCAGCACAGCTGGGGTCATTTTTTTACTTCACATGAATACCCTAACACCTGGCTGCATGCTCACATCATCCCTATATTTTAACCAGCGCCGTGCCGGGGGGGGGGGGGGGTAGACACCCCCTCAGGTTTTTCGCGGATAGCGGAAAAACGGCGAAGCGCAGCGCCGCCATTTTTGGCACAGCTGTTTGTGCATCAATTGTCCACATTATGTAAAACAATCCTCGGGTCATCTTAGGTCAGGTCACCAGACCAGGTCACGTGACCCCACCTCCCAAAAAGAACTTGTGGTCGTACCACATCCACAGTTTTGGGATGATCGGTTTTACACTTACAGGACTTCATAAGGTCACATATATCTACAATTCGTTTATCTTGGATTTTTAATATCAGCGACCTAAGGTCGGTTTAATTGCGTGACCTCCCCATTATAAGTATAAGGGGAAATAGTCAAATGCTTCCTATTCTAAGGAGACGATATCAGTCTAATTCCTTCTGGATCATGTTATTATAGAACATTCTTGATGACCTAGGTGCCATTTTTGTTCAGGGTCAGCCGAGGTCATCCGAGTTCACCAACAGTTGTATGTCAATAACTCTCGACATAATGACGATAGAGAAGTGAAACCCACACCAGTGTGTTTATCTCGTCGCGGCACGTCTTCCCATAGGCAACACGACCTACTTGAGTCATCACCACTTGACTTTGACCTGAGGTCATATTTGTAAGTTGACCTGACCTGGTCAACACTAATATGATGCAAAGCGTTTTGACGAGACAAGCACGATGGCGTCACAATTATTGCCTTGTCGTTATTAGGTAAAAAGCTATTCGTAATAAACTTTTTTAAAAACCTTTTTGACATTTGATGAGCTCTGGAGCCTAAACGTTTGACTTGAACTCAAACTTGAGGACACTTTGGCGATTGGATTTTTCAAGAGCTTTCCATTGCTTGTTTTCGTATGTTCCTAGCTATTCCTGTGATCTCTGAGGGTTTCTGGAGTGAAGTCCTAAAACTTGAAAATCTGACCTGTGATGACCTCTGGTGACCTCAATATTGACTTGAGGAAAAATATATAAAGTACCTTCGAATGTGCTGGTCAGGAGATTTTGGACACTTTTTTCCGCGTCTTTCTAGCTCTTTTAGTTTTCGAGTTAAAGGGGTGGTGTCCCAGGATCCACTGTCCTGACAGTGGACCTCCATTGAAAATGCACTAGCACCCTGGCCCTCCCACGGGGGAATCGACTGTCCGGATTTCCCGCGCCGTGCCGCGGGTGGGGCGTTTAGACGCCCCCCTAAGGTTTTTCGAGGATAGAAAAAACGTCTGCGCGCAGCGCCGCCGTTTTTGGCACCGATGTGAAGACATCAATTGTTCACATATTGTAAAATTCTTGACCACGGGCCATCTCAGGTCAGGTCACCAGGCCAGGTCACGTGACCCCACCTCCAAAAAAGTGTGCGTTCGTACCACAGCCACAGTTTTTGGCTGATCGATTTGGTACTTACAGGATTTCATAAGGGTAATAGTACCTACAATTCGTTTATCTCGGATTTTTAATATGGGTGATTTAATGTCGGGTCAATTTCGTGACCTCCCCATTATAAGTCAATGGGGAAATATTCAAATGCCAGATCAGTATTTCTAAAGACATGATCGCTTAGTAAATTTTCACAGAAATGACATAGTAATGATTTTTGCTGGCATTTTGGCCCCGAGTACTTCATGAGGAGCATTTTGTCCCCGACCTTATCCATAAGGACAGACCACTTTACCACCCCTGATACAGCGGCGCAGATGCGACAGTGATATTTGGGACATGCGGAGGTCATGCAAATGTTTGTTTATTATTTAGTTTTTGATATGGTATAGCCTAGAAATTAGGAAAGGTGGGTACCTTTTGATAATTTTTCGTGTGGAAAAGGTGTGCGTGTACTGTGTAGTTTATGAACCGAAGTGTTAGTTAGTTACCTTATCTAAGTACTTAGGTACCTACCCCTAACCCTACCAATACCAAGGTACCTAGTTACGGCTGAATGAACAGTGACTTTGTGCCCACTGGATTGGACACAAAGCCTCGCTTTCTTCACGCATAAATGCATTACAGGCCACAGCTCAGGACACAGAGTTCATATAATTGGCCATTAAGTGCTTGGTTTGTCCACAGGGCACAGATGAATGCTGGGCCGCTGGCATATTTTTGGGACAGTTTATGCTGTTGGACCAAAACAGAATGATTCTTTGAGCGATGAATGATTCAATCAGCCTATTTTCTCTGTATGAATGATTCAATCAGTGACTCACACCAGGGGTGTTCATGAGGTGAATCGATTCATGAGTGATTCATTTGAAATAAGAATGATTCAATCAAAAGTAGTCGATTCACATTTAAATGTTGACAAGTCTGGCCAGAAGTCCCCCGGTGCAGTCCACGTCAGATCGACCAAACCATGACATCCTACTTCTCACATTTCGATTGAACTAGGTGTCGGGGGTTAACTGGGCCGTACATTCACGCTGTAAAATTCCCAGTCCCGTCCGTCGAACGGTTTTAGAGTTATAACCTGAGGCATCTCTTTAATGTCGCACAAAGCTTTAATTTTCTTCGAGCGATATATATCGGGATATATCCTATAAATAATTCAAACTTTATAAAACTATGTATCATCAGAATCGCCATTAACCACAAATTAATGTAATGTAGTCTTGTGTGAGAACTCGAATGGAAAGGTGTTGAAATTTTGACATGAGACCTCAGGTCGGCCACGTGATTTCGTTATGCTCTAAATTAAAATTCGTTATTTTTCTTAGGTGGAATAGGAGGGTGCTGGCCCTTTGAATCACGTGCCAACCTATTCCGCTCAGTGATCAAGATCACATGATGACATAATTAAATGTTTCGCCGATAGAGGCGTCTGTGGGTCCTCAAGATATACAATTTTCTCATCTCTATTTCCAGACCGAGAATGTTATAAAAATAGCTACAAGTGTCTTCCAGAGAAAAACACGTTCAACTGTACCAAATAAAGCGAAAATGCCAGCAAATTATATATTGTATAATCAAGCCAGGTCATTTGGGAAATCAACCTCAGGGGACGTGACCTTAAGGCCATGGAGTGACCTGCGGGGTCATGCTATGCATCATTGAATGCAGCTCGACGAGACAAATATAATGCCGCTGAGTTAATATCTCTAGCACAATAATTGTGTGCAAAGTTATTACCAAAGACCATGATTTTGGCAAATAAAAAGTAAAATAAAAAATATTTAGAGGAAGACCCTATCTCCAATTTCTTACCAGCGAAGGTCAATATATCGAAGTCGATTCTGGCAAGAAACAAATTCCGAATTTTAAATGGCCACATGATAAAATCACGTGAGCTGACCTTAGATCACATGTAAAAATGCCCAAATTTGCGTATTTTCGAAAAATGATTTACAAGCCACTGTACCAGGACAAAAATCACAACCTGCCGGATCGGTGGGGGGCGGCAAAAACATACGTTTGCCTACCGATATTTCGTTGGGGGGGGGGGGGGGGGGGGGCAATTGCCCATTTTGCCCAACCGTATATCCGCCACTGGTATTTATTGGAAAAAGAAAACAAAATATTTTGCTAGAAGCTATCTATTTTGACGTTCTTATTGATTGTCAAATGTCACTTGAAGTCTAGCAGTGCTCACGCAGAGGCGCTGTCAGTTCTCGGGTATCAGGTATCAGGGTAAACAAATGTATCAGGGTATCAGGAGTCCCAATGAAAACAATTTGCACAAGATCTCGGAACCCAGTGGATTAGTTTATTTGAGAACTAGCTTGAAGTCATCAATGAGTCCGGGATTCAATTATATATAAACATGTATAGTGTTTTTATGAGTGCAATGCTTTTATCTTTTATTTTTGAATATTGATTTCAGTTGTTTTAAGTTTTATAGCAAATCTGTCATTTATATGAAAAAGTCAAATAAATAAATAAATAAATAAATACATTAATTAATAAAATAATATAATATAAATGAATAAATTAATAATTAAATAAATAGATATAAATTAAACAAATCGCAAATGACTATGATGCTGCTCATCAGCTGTTTATAAACACGTTGCCGAGTGTAAAGGCTGAAACACAGCACATCTTGAGCGTCTCAGAGGCAATCGCGTCTCGCGTCTGGGCTGTCTCGCTCGAAAATTTTGTATCGCACGCAAATCGTGCAGACAAGTTGGTATAAAGTCAACTCTCTCGCATGCGAGATAGATGTCGCCGCGAGATCAGCGATTCGGGAGCGAGATCTTGCCGCGATTTTGCAGCTGCGAGATGTGAGAACGAGAATTAGCGGGAAGTGTTAAGTGTATTTCAATAGGAGTTGGGAGACGCGATTTGAGTGCGAGAGAGCTGTCGGCCTCTCGAACTCAAAGAGCCTTAAGGCCCTGCCCGACGCGTCTTATCTTGCCTGCGGCACCGTTTCCTCCCCAGTCCCGGCCCCAGTCCCGGTCCCGGTCCCGGTCCCGGTCCCGGTCCCGGTCCCGGTCCGGTCCGGTCCGGTCCAGTCCGGACCGGTGGAGCCAGGCGAGGTCATAAGAGGCTGGCGGGCGGTCGGCGACATCGCAGTGCGAATCCGCAGAGCTCGCCCTGATGTCGCCACTGCTACTGCCGCCGCTGCTGCTGCTGCTGGCCGCGCGCCGCGCAGACGCACAAGTGTTCTTCAAGGGCGAGTGTCCCGACCCGCCAACTGTGGTCGACTTCAAACTCTGGCTGGTGAGTGCCGAGTGAGATGGCTGTGTGTTCAGTCTGAGTGCCGAGTGAGATGGCTGTGTGTTTAGTGAGTGCCGAGTGAGATGGCTGTGTGTTCAGTCTGAGTGCCGAGTGAGATGGCTGTGAGTTCAGTCTGAGTGCCGAGTGAGATGGCTGTGTGTTCCGTCTGAGTCCCGAGTGAGATGGCTGTGTGTTCAGTCTGAGTGCCGAGTGAGATGGCTGTGTGTGCAGTCTGAGTGCCGAGTGAGATGGCTGTGTGTTCAGTCTGAGTGCCGAGTGAGATGGCTGTGTGTTCAGTCTGAGTGCCGAGTGAGATGGCTGTGTGTTCAGTCTGAGTGCCGAGTGAGATGGCTGTGTGTTCAGTCTGAGTGCCGAGTGAGATGGCTGTGAGTTCAGTCTGAGGAGGCGACTGAGTAGTGGCAGGGAGGTGGCCTGTTCCCACCTTGTTTCTTGGTGTATGGTAGGTGTCTAATGTCTCGTGTGAAGTGGGATCAGAAACTCCAGCCATACGCCAGCCGATTCAGATGAAATTACCCGTGCAGCTCTTGAAAATGATACCGAATTAACAGTTGAGTGATCATAGCCAAACTGTGTCTTAATTGAAAGTGTGGTGCTGACATGCTATGCTTACGTACGCCTACCGGTGCCAGTAGATAAATATCACGCTGAAAAATGTGATCGATTTGTAGCTAAATGTAGAGATGGGCCCGGTATTGGTCGTCAGTTGCCAGCACAAATCTGATATCAAGTGGCGCCTGGTAACCCGTGGTACCTGTTAACTAGTGGAATATCGCACTGACATCAATACTGCAGTTCAAATGAAGCCTGCATAAATGCTTTGTTAACCCGCGAGTTACTGGGGTATATTTCATAACGCGTCACCGGGGGGGGGGGGGGGGGGGGGGGGGGGGGGGGCTATTTTTTGCCTCCCCTCGGATCTCCGGAATTACTGCTGCACCGAATGTAAAAATTCAAACGGTATTCGATAGCCCTGGAAAATTTACCGAGGAAAACATAATATTGTAGACCTCGAGGTCACCGATCACGTTACAGATCAGGTCAAGTACAAAATGTTTGAACCGTGTCAAAAGGTCTCGATGGATGGAATTGTCGCGCAAAATTGCGATATTAAACGCATAAGCTGTCGATAAATCGGTATGATTCGTGTGTCTGACACTTCTAAAGTACCTTTCTAAGCTGTTTATGACCTTGGGTCAGGTAAAGGTCATCCGAGGTCACGAGGTCAAACTGCAGATTACGGTCATTAGGCGTTGTAGCACATGTTTATGGGGTTGTTTATCGTCTAGAACGCGTAAAATGACCTTAGAACATTGTTTGTTCCATATACATAGAAGTAAAAAGCAAAAATGGAAATGTGTTCTTTATGCTTGGTAATGCTGTGAGAGGTGGTCGATTTGTTTCATTTAAAGGTCATAACTCAGTCATTTTTGAAGATATCGACCTCCAATTTCGTACACATATTCACCGCACACGTCTCGATCACATTTACTCCGGTTTTTGATAATTCGGACTTTTCCTTTAACATTTTTTAAAAACAAAACAAAATGTATTTGGATTTCTCAAAATTTTGAATAAAAAAATCCTCAAAATTCCGAAATAGCAGTTTGATAGCCTGGTCTATTGTCAGTAATTTGATTTAAAACAATTGAGTTTATCTCAAACATCCTACCTATGACAGCGTTTTTTTCGCAAACCATTATTTTGCAACCAAAACCGAAGAACATGACGTCACTCTGACGTCATTCTCGGTTGACCTATCATAACCTCATATTTTTCCTTTTGCCAACATGTGTAGAATTGATGCAAGAGAAGGTACTGCAAGTTTAGTGACGATACTGATGTTAGTTTAAGAGTTATTGCAAAATAACGGGAGGGGGGGGGGGCAAAAAATTAGCCCCCCAGTAACTCGCGGGTTAATGCTAAAAGCAAACTTAACAAACGCTCCCACTTTGCACATTTTTTTTTCTCTCGCATAGCACGGTTAGCAGATAGCCGGGGTGTTTTGCATAGCATGGTTAGCAGATAGCCGGGGTGTTTTACATTTTGTCCGCATGTTCTGATTGCATTGATTTCGGAGATTCAAGGGCCCGAGTTGAGCAGAGTTTGTTGCGCTGGTTCCGACCCTTAACCCGCGAGTTACTGGGGGGCTATTTTTTGTCCCCCCACTCCCGTTATTTTGCAATAACTCCTAAACGAACACAGGTATTGTCACCAAACTTGCAGTACCTTCTCTCACATCAATTCTACACATGTTGGGCAAACAAAAAAAATATAAGGCTATGATAGGTCAACCGGGAATGACGTCAGAGTGACGTCATGTTCTTCTGTTTTTGTTTGCAAAATAATGGTTTGCGGAAAACGCTGTCAAAGGTACGATATTTGAGATAAAACTAAATTGTTTTAAATCAAATTACTGACAATAGATCGGGCTAATCAAACTGTCATCTCGGATTTTTGAGTGTTTTTGAGAATTCAAAATTTTGAGAAATCGCAAATACATTTTTTTTTTCAAGAAAAATCCGAATTATCCAAAAAACAGAATATATGTGATCGAGACGTAAGCGGTGAATATGTGTACCAAATTTAAAGTCGATATCTTTAAAAATGACCGAGTTATGACCTTTAAATGACAAAAATCGACCCATTTCTCACAAGCATTACTAGGCATAAAAAACGCATTTCCATTTTTGCTTTTTACTTCTATTTATATGGAACAAACAATGTTCTAAGGGAATGTTTTCGCGTTCTAGACGAAAAACAAACCCATACACATGTGTTACAACGCCTAATGACCGCAATCTGCAGTTTGACCTCGGGACCTCGGATGACCTTGACCTGACCCAAGGTCATAAACAGCTTAGAAAGGTACTTAGAAGTGTCAGACACATGAATCATACCGATTTATCGACAGTTTATGCGTTTAATATCGCAATTTTGCGCGACAATTCCATCCATCGAGACCTTTTGACACAGTCAAACATTTTGTACTTGACCTGACCTGTGACGTCATCGGTGACCCTTGAGGTCAACAATATTACGTTTCCCTCGATAAATTTACCAGGGCTATCGAATGCCGTTTGAATTTTTACATTCGGTCCAGTAGTTCTGGAGTTCAGAGGGGGGGGGGGGCAAAAATAGCCCCCCCCCCCCCCCCCCCAGTAAGTCGCGTTATGAAATATACCCCAGTAACTCGCGGGTTAAATCATGAAATGCTATGTCATCGGCAGCATTTAGTGACGAAAGCTTCGCGCACGTCCGGCGAAAAGTTATGACGAAAGTTTTACGTACGTTGTTCTAATATATAAATCGGACGTTTCTAGCGCAGTTCACGCCACAGACTCTGTACGTTGAAGAGCGACAAGTTCGGATAGGATTTTTTAAACACCTAAGTTTTAAACTAGTTTGTTTGGGCTGGTTTTAAACTAGTTTGTCAACGATTGGCTTACGTTGAGACATGTTGCGTCTGACATTTATCATCTTTAAAGGCAATGTTTCACCTTTGTATAGGTTTTGAGCTGAGATAGCCGGCCGTTAGATCTTTGGCCGTTATTGAAATGTCGAAAATACTCAAGTCATTTTCCCCAAAACTTAACCGTTTTTAAGCAATTTAATTTATAGTTTGCGAAATGGGATCTAGGCTAGTCCCCGCCGCTAATTGGCTGACAGCTACTGCCAGATGGTTGGTCCTGGAAGTCAGCCGACCTGTATTTCTCGAACCTTGGCAAGTACGATGTAAACAACGGCCAACGCGATAGGTTGCGGTTCAAGTTGAAGTTTTTCACGTTGTTTGAAGTCTCAGTTATGGATTGATTGTTTTGTATAATAAATATTGAGCTATCGCAATGCCTCGCACTCGTCATTGTGTTCTGTGCGGGAAAAGACACAGTTCCACAATGTTGTATTTAAATCGCCAGAATTGTCTGGAAACGATTGTGCCATATGTTGGCAGCTAAATGTTTTCTATATTGCTCTCTATAGCTCAATAATGACGTCATCATCCCACATTTAAACACTTAATTAGTAGAAAGTTAAGTGACTTTTCGAGGAAAAAATTTCACCATTGTTTTCAGCAGCTCTTACTTCATGTTTTCGACTACAACCAGCGTATATTTGACAACTTTGAGAAAGGTAGAACATTCCCTTTAAGTAGCTTTGTTTTTACATCTCACGAAGCTGGACTGGTAGCATTCACCCTTTCCAAGACGGCTGGTCCCAGGGACCTTCCCCAAACTTTTCTTTGTCAATTAATCGTTAGGCTGCAGGCCTAGCATTGGACTCTGCCTAGCACTGGCGTAGCAGCATACCTAGCATTAAGACCTTACACGGGCGTATCATGGAATTGCCTTTGGAATGCTGATGCCCCTCCCCAGATTTTGGTTGGTGACTGAGACTTTGTAAGTTTTGTAGATATGTATCCAATGCAGGCACGTAGCCATAATTTCGTCCAGGGGGGGGGGGGTCTCGAAAGGGCCCCCTTCCCGAGCGTTGAAAGGGCCCCTCTCCCAAGCGTTGAAAGGACCAAACAAAGCGGATGAAAAGGCACGTTACAAGGATGGAGAATGCAATATGACAGGTATGGCTGGATCATGCCAACTTTCAGAAGATGGAGTTAGCAAACTGCAATATCAACTTTGGAACCAGCGACAGCAATTTGGAATCAGTTATACTAACTTCGAATATTTTTTTAGGATCAAGACCTGGAACTATTAAATAAATTGTGCCGCGGAGCGGCGCGAAATTTTGAGTCTTATGCCCTGGATATGCTTTCTCATCAATGCGTCGCATTACGCATGTTGCGGACCTCTAAAAATGTTATTGTGCGTTTAAAAGTGCGGAAAAGAAGTTCTAAAGCGAACTATTTTGCCCAATTATATAGGAAAGTAGCAACATAACACATAAATGCGCCAAGAAACGGGTCTATTTTTGTTTCTAATTCGCATATAATTTAATTTGTAGTTAAATTTTCGTCGCCGAGCGGCGCGAAAATTTAGAGTTTTATTTCCTGGACTGCTTGCTCAGGGGCCCTGCATTCTTACTGTTGAAAGGCCCAGGGTCCCTTCAGATCGTGCTAGGGGCCCCTCCGACCTTTTCACAACGCTCTTCCGACCTGTTCAGGGGGCTCATCTGGGATCCGCAAGAAGACATGATGGGGAGTGGGCGATATAGATTCAATACAAAGAGGACTTACTCCACAATAAAATGTTAAAATCGGAGCTTTCGGGTCCCCTTTGGATTTAATCTTCATCTGGGATCTCTACGTGCTTTGGGCCCTTCCGGTCTGAGCAGGGACTCCTCTGACCTTCCAAGAAGCCCCTCTTGTGTGTCAAGGGGCCCATTCGGCCTGTTCAGAGGTCCTGCCGACCTGGCCAAGGACTGCACTGACTGCTTTGTCGCCCTGACAACATGCTCAGGGGACCCTCCGACCTGCCCAGGGGCCCCTCCAGTCTGGCTAGGAACCAGAGTTCGTCACGAGCCGGGCTGGTCCTATGGGCCATGGGCCGGGCCACAACTTTAAGGAAATCACTGGGCTCTGGACGGGCCTGGGCTGATAATGTTGAAGTAATGTGCGTAGGCTCAGGCCAGAGCTGAAACCAGGGGCGGAACTTTATATCTCTTTGGGAGAGCCCGAGCCTCCCCAATGTTGAGCTGAGCCTCCCCCCCCCCCACCCAATGGTGCTCCGGGCCCCAATGTTTTCCAAAATGTGTGCCCTTCCAAAATTACAAGGACTACCCGTACATATTGTTCTCTTTTGAATGTTGCGTATTTCATCATATGCAAGATGTGATTCCCTCTTAGGGGTATTCCATCTTAGAAGTATACAAGCATTGTGATTCCATCTGCGACTGTTTTTCAATTATGATATAATGGGTAAGTTGGTAGCATGGACTTTCTTCTCCTAACAAGTCCGTAGATACAAGGTTCAAGCGTTCAGATTAGCGAAAAGCGGAGGGGGAGCATGGAGAATTAGCGATCGGAGTGCTCTATTTAAATGGTGTTCAATGGAATTTGTTGTATATTTATTGTTTGCCTGGAATAAGGCTGATAGTTAATGCAGCCTTTTTGGCCCCCTGGTATTGCAATATCCTAAATATCCAACATCCGTGCTAAAATACTAGTTTGATACGGAGGAACGAGGGAATCGAACTAGCAAAGAGCATCGGGTCATCGTGGCCAGGGGGGCCTAGGAGTCCAT